>PNEQ01003889.1:33388-69073 GCA_003012365.1 Medauroidea extradentata
CCTCCGCACTGTAAAACCCCGACAATAAAACCTTGTCTTCACCACGAAGTCGACCTCTTGTAATTTCACCGTCGAACCCACCCCATAATGAGATTCAAGTAAGTTTCAGCTTTGTCGACGGCGTGGTCGATGTTGGCAATGCCACATCAAGGACCTGAGCAGTATGGTGGATGAGTGGGTCAGGACTGGTACCACTACACCGTTAATACTGAATTATATTCAGTAACAGGCTATAGGTGATTCAGAATAAAGTGAGCACTCAAAAAAGCCCTGCTAAATTTCTATTTTCAGCCAATTTGTATCTTTCCGTGCAAAATGGCAGATGACGGGAAATGTGTAACCTCTCTGGACACATCACTTAATGTTTGCGCACGTAAGATAACTTGTGCTGTCAGTAGGAACCTACCTATATACAGTAGTTTGATAAAGTTTATTTGTGATATAAAATACAAGTATATTGATTTCAGTGTTGTTGTATTAAAATAGGAAAATACAATGAATTATATTTGGCAATTCGCTACTAACCATAAAGGGAGTAAGGCAATTATCTTTACTGTTGAATTTAATGCAGCAAAGGCTAATGATATTTAAAAAGGTTAAATTTTTACTGCTTACTTTATCCTGAATGACCTATAGTGATTTTTAAAAGGTTAAATGTTTAGTGCTCACACTATCCCAAATGCCTTACACAAATAACAATGGCAGGAACTGGGAGAGTAATCAACAGCCATGACCGTTGATAAGGAACCACTCCGGCATTTACCTTGAGTAACTATGATAAACCACAGAAAACCTAAATCAGAATGGCTACAGCCAGAGACTGAACAAGGGACCTCACAAATGAGAGTCCAACCTACAAGACCACTCTGCGGCAATTCCCTTTGCAGTTTACTCATGGGCTCTGTGAAGATTGAGATTGGGTTGGCCTTCTATGAACACCCTGAGTTACACACCTTACTACCTTTCCCAAAGGCAGGGAAGCAGAGTCCGACAGGAATAGAGTAGCATTATTCAGAAGAAAAGGCAGTAAAGTACATCCTGCGACACAACATTACATTCTTTCACAAGACCTGCACCAGCAGTCCTTCACACAACTCGTCAGAAAGCAACAATAGGTCCCAAAAGTAGCTACATTATACAAAATGAAGTTATGTCCACAAAATACCAGCAACACAAACCCATAAAATTCCAGACTGGCATTTTCACTAGTGGGTGGTCGAGGGGTGAAGGGAGGACAGCTAATGAAATCAACTATTTTCCTACTGCTTGTCAACTTACCTCATGAGGCCAAGGTGTGGTAGCAGCTCAAGCTGGCATTTGCCTATCTTGCTTACACTTTCTTGCCCGATTGTGCATGTGTGTTGAGTGTGCTGCTAGCAGAAGTCATAATTACAGCTATCCCAGTGAGAGACAGATTTTGGCCAGAACTTAACGTCTAGTCTTTAGCACTGGTGAGGGGCGACATGATGCGAGTAAGGAGCAGTGATGGACTGAAGGGGCGGGGGAAACTGGAGATCCCTGAGGAAACCCACCGACCAGCGGCATCGTCAGGCACAATTCCCCCCACAAGCGAAAATCTGGGGATCTACTTTGCCGGGAATAAAATCGAGATCACCTTGGTGGTAGGAGAGTACTCTAGCCATTGCGCCAACTACAACCCCATATCCTGGTGAGTACGACAAACTAGGCGCAACAAGTTGAGTAGGTCTAAGCGAGTACATTAACATTTGTCAGATTTTTGATCTGGCTGTAAAAAGAGTCCAAGTACTAGTGAAGCTTAACTAGTTAATTTTAAATCCATGTACGGGTACACTGGCAAAAGATAAAAAAAAATAGCAGTGCAGAGAGTATAATATGCACGATAAAAATTTATCTGCAACCACATTTACAAATTCCCTAATGAAGTTAGTTAACGACTCCTGCAAAAATGTATTTCAGCCCAGATTTGAACACATTTACAGGTTGCACCAAAGTTAAAAATACTGAAAGCACAAAGGATACACATAACAAAGTATTCATGTTTCGTTCCATGCAAACTTTCAGTAAATGAAACTTTGAAGTGAACACAACATTTTCTGCCAGGAAATTAAGAAAGTAGACACAACCACTGCACCTTTCCAGTTTTGATGTGTGGATTGAAATAATCTACAGAGATGTAAATCAAAATGGTATAATCTTATTTCTTTCCAATTTTCGACTTTGGAAACATGAAGTTGCTAAGTGTGTAAAGTATTACTGGATACATCTACAGTGTATACAAATGTCCTCTATAGTCCCAAAAAAAAAGTAGTGGAAAATGTGTCTATATATCATCATATGCACATTAACAGTCACACTCATGGTATGCAAATATGATACCGTAGGTTCTCATTCAAATTGTATATGGGTTCAACTTATTTTTGTTTGAAATCAAACTGCACTAATAAACTAACTTAATTCAAATCTTAAAATATTAAAAATAATTCATTTACTGCACTGCTGCAAACATATTTCCTTTATACTCCTCCAGATATTGCCAATTTAAATAAATATACTCACCATATAGTTGTGTTGCTATAACAACAAAAAATTAATAAATTTGTGCTTACCTAAAACGTGTTCTTCTGACGGCAAACCAAAGCGAAACCTCCTGGTGTCGTGACTGATCTCTTCCTTCTCTATCAGGGGTAGAGAATATTTTACATTTGGGTCTTGGAGTGTTACCAGACCTTTCTTGGTCTTCTTTTTGGAGAAACATAACCTAATCATTAGTGCGGTAGCAAGCAACAACCCTGCACCTACCAGCACAGGCACAATCTGAAACACATTTCACACGTCCACACACAACCACTCCTCAAAAGCTCGTGCTACGATGGCACATTAATCAACCAGATAACTTATCTATACAGATTTTTATAAGCCTTACGTCAACCATGTGAAATCATTTGTCTGCTATTTCATTTCACTTGTTCTCACTGAAGTCTAACCGGAATTCAAGCCTTCATTTCTGGTGGCAAATTGAAATATAAAGTGTTAGCTGCCTCACTACATTTTATAATTTTCATGCAAAATGTATTTCAAAATTTTGTTTTCATCACAGCTGTTGAAAATTAAAGACAAAATTATAACACTTCTGTAAATTTGAACTTAATAACTTAAATGGACCTAGCACAACTTGAAAACTTATGAATAAATGTTTTCTTACTATGTACTATATAATAAAATAATTTATCTTTTAACTAAATACTCGCAAATATAAAACCCACTCTTTCAATATCAAACATAATGGCCAAGACATGACAGTGGAGTGATTACTGAACAACTATACTTAAAATTTCTAAATTACAGGCATATATTAAACAATACATAAACAATAATGTACAACATGTGAAAACTACTGCCCATGCAGATAATACTTGTACATTTACCAAATGTATTCGAACCCCCAAATCTGTGTAGGCTAACTCTAAATCTTATTTTGCGAACTAAACAGGGTATTCTGTCCAATAATTTTACATTTTAGTAGTAATGCTATTTTCTTACACATCTGTTGTAAATTAATGATTTATTTTGCTGCAAAAAGTAGGCTATTCATGCAATTCTGCTTTCTCTGAGCCAAAACTTATAAATGAGTTATTAATAGCTATTCTACTTTCAAACTCTTTAGAAATGAATTTTAAAGCATATGATAAGAAGTGTGTCATTCCGAACGTCAACTACTTTAATCATCATGTGCAACATTGAGATTATTTGTCTATATGTAAGTGGTTTGCAATAAAGTGTGCATTTTTTAAGACTACCTTGTCTAGAATAATAATTTTAAAATATTATTTACTGTGGCCGCAGACATTAACTTTTGAGTGTGGTATGTTCTATACACTTTGAATGTTACTTTGGTTGGTTTGTTTGTATAAAATAGTGGTAGTAAATTATAAATATTATATGAAAAAAAGAAAAAAATTAACTACAGTTTCAAAAGTACTCACTTTATACTAAGCAACGAACAATTACAATTAAAGGCAATAACATTTATGTTTCTTTTCCAAATTGTTTTGCACAGTTACTTAAATCGGGAATGTAAATCTTAAGTAATATATGTCTTCCTAGGGATTGCTAGTTAGGCTGAAGGTCGTAGTTTCCGTTCCCGCAGTCTGGGAAGCTCACAGTTTAGTTTTCGTTGAAATAGCTATTTATGTCATACCATTTCTTGACTGGACGATGTTCTGTGACGTGACTCTGCTGACCTAAGGGAAAATTTTGTGACTCTGTGGTCTTGACAAATTAAGGTTGAGAGTCATCGTGGTAACTTCTCATGAAAGAAGAAGCAAGCATGCCAATGTAGACAGCACTGGTAACACCTGTAATCATTAACTTCTTTCAAAATCTTTTGAATGTTTAATCAACCTAAGTCTCATTTAATTCTTTTCCTCCGGTGAACGAGACAGACAGGGTTTCGGAGGCGAAGTCGTTCCTACATTTGTAAATTTTCAGCCACAAGAAACCATTGTGCAAACAGTATTTAATAAATTAACTACGTCATCTCGAGTGGTAACAAGTAGGCCTTTGTAAAATGTGGCTGGAGTACAACTTGGTTGAATGGACATAAATAGTCAGGATTTAAAAATTATCTTCAGTTTTCATTTTACATGCCTGAAAATTCATTAAAATTTTTGTCAAGAATACATTTAATCAGTCACTCAAAGCTTGGGATAGGCTATGTGAATTTGTTGTTGCTTATACCTATTTATGCTGCAGTTATGGGTTGAAGGTAATGGTACAATTTTCTTTCTAAAAACTTTACAATTCAATAAAGTATTTCAACCAATTAATTTTTAAGGGAATGCTATATAGTAGACCCATAAAACAAAATATTTCTAATGTCATTCATAGTTGTATTACAGAAGTACCCCCAGTTTCTTTATTTTGTTTTCTTTTTAGTGAACCTTGAAAGATTCTTACACTTACAAACTGAACCAATTTTATGGACATGTCCCAATGTTACTGAGTCACAGAAAACCCGCAATGAAGTGAAACGAAAAACCAGTACAATATTAGCTGTTGTCAAAAAAATATGTAACAAACATTAATATGGCGTATAGTCAGTGAATCTAGACACACTACAAAAAAAAATAAGGTCAAACATACAAACAACTTAACCAGTTGCATAAAATGTTCACAAGCATGGACGAGGGCAATACAAGTGAGCACTGGCTGGAACTGACGTAAACACAGACAACACTACAATAACCCCGACAATTCAAACAAGACATGCCTTTGCAACCTACGATCAGCTATTACAGTTCTCCACATAGTTAGGTGCTGGTCTATGGTGTGAGAGGTCCTGGATTCAAATCCTGGCTCAAGCATAGATGTTGAGTTGTCCATTCACCTCATTTCACCTCCTCACCTAATTTCATCTTCTCACCTCATTTCACCTTCATTGACTCTTAAGATCTCGCTAAAAGGCTGTAAAACCTTCTCGCCTTCACTTTCACATCAAAAACTCTCTCAATTCCTACTAAATGTAGTTGTACTACTTTTTGACCACACATCATCATTTGTAAAAAAATCTGTGGTCAATTCATTTCCAATAACCCAGACAAAATAAATAACACCAAATTATATTTTAACTAGATTTGATGTACAAAGTCGTTATACCTATGTTCTTGTACCAGAAACACTTAAAAGTCAAAGAAACTGGTTGAAAAATGACAGCAGTCTGAATAAAAAAATCTGTGTTACCATTCCATCCATCAGAGAACTCATTACCTATTTCCAGTTCAAAGATGATTTTACAAGCAAAAAGATGGAATAGAAATGGGTTTTCCCCTCTTACCATCCATGGCCAATATTGTAATGGAACCTTTGATAAAAGAAGCACTAAATAATACAAACAGTCATGAAACTGAAAACAACGGGAGCTTCCTCTTTCTAAATGTTTTTATGTCCAAGGAAAGCAACAAATTATTACTAAGGTATATAGGAAACCTACTCATACCAGACCAATACGAGTACAATCATTATAAAAAACTGACATAGTAAACACACAGCAAAAAGGCTGCAGTGACCCAACACAAAACCACTGATCAAATCTACTAAAAAATAGACTTTTGGTAGACAGTCAAAACTAATGGCACCATAGATAAAGTAACGTTAAAAACAATAACTTACATTTCAGTACATAGGAATCAACCAAAAACCACTATGAATATTGGTTATCCCATATGTGCAAGGCAAGGAATCTCAGAAAAAATAAGATGATCTGGTAATAAATGTGGACTGCAAACCACTTTTCGTACATGCACTACAGAAAAATTTAAACCCTTGAACTATGTCTATAAAATCTTTAGTGAATGTGAAAATATGCATAGGGGGAACTGGCAGGGCAATCACCATTTACATTTAAGACCCCAATAACATACAGAAAGGCAAAACGGGGCCGAACATGCTTAGGGAAAAAATTTTGTAGGATATTATTGGGAAAATTAAACCCCAATTACATACTTTACTCAAGTATAGCAAACAAATAAGGAAATTAAAGAATTGGCAACTGTCAGCAATAATAATGTTTCCAGCCAACAAAGCATTCAAGTAAAGAAATGTGAATTTCTTTAATTAAAATACTAACTTTTTTGAATGCACACAAGTACAATTTTTGGTTAAAATTAATAAAACAATATCCTTATGTTAAACCACAACATTACTACAGCGTTACTAATTTCACAACCAATCAAGAGGCAGCTGCAATACCATCGGTCGAGCTTTAAATAGGCAAGTTTCATATACTAGCATGTTATTTTCCAGATGTCACATTCACTCTGCTACCTCAGACTTATGCCATAAGATGGGACTAGATATCAGTTCCTGAAATTTCGCATCTACTGTTTTAAGGAAATTTGTTTTTTCTGTCTGTGTTATCTTCATTGTGTTCTTTGTATTTAGGCTACATCAACTCCAGTTTCAGCTAGTTTGTATTGCCATCATCCAGTTTGGCACCATTTCTCGCACACCTTATTCCGTGTTTGTTTTATTTTTGTATGCTTGTCCTACGTTTGGTTATGTGTCGTCTTTCTGATTCCTTTCCAAAATTAGATGCACATTATATAGGCATTTTTTGACAACAGCTAACACTAACATTACTTCCCTGCTTTGTTGTGATTTTCTGCTACTCTGCAACATTTTCTCACAATGACGCACATCCATGAAAATAGTTCAGTTTATGACTCTCATTTCAATTTTGCAAAAGTTCAAAATGTGGCTTAGTTAGATAATGTTTACTCTTGAGCCATAGATCAAAATTTCAACCACCCAAGATCACGTTAGGTTAAATCATCATGGGACTGAGGCAGTGTAGTTGGTCAACCCACTCGCCTCCCACCAAGGTGAACCTAGTTCGATTCCTGACAGGCTTGGTCCCAGATTTTTTGCATGTAGTAAAAATGAACGTTGCTGTTAGCCAGTAGGCTTTCTTGGGGTACGTCTCCCCGGGCGTAATATCCTGCCTTCAGATTTTCTCCCACCTCAAATAATACACAAGAATTTAAAAGAGTTCAAAAGACCAAAAGATGTAAGGTTATTCCTGTCCAATTAATTTTATTGTAAAACAGAGTAGCTCCTGGAAGCTACCAACTACATATAAAAAAAATTACCACAAAGTTTAGTAAACTTATATTTTTAGTACTGTTTATTAATACAGTGGCACATCACTGAAACAAACCTGAAGAGGCCTTAATTTTGGTAGTTTGTAATAATGAGTTTGCATTAACAGGAGTTTGCTAAAACCTCAAAAAGTCTGTATATATTTTAAGGCTGTTTATCCCCAAAATACAAACATTTGTATCACCTCCATGAATGCTTTTAACCAGTAAACTTGATATTACATTGTTTTATGTATGAAGGTAACTGTATTGGGCTAAGCATTAAATTAATACTTAATTTCTCACTTTGTTCCAACAGCTAAAAAATCACTTAGTATTAATGATAAGTTTGAAATGTCAGGGTTTATATTACAAGGTTCCATTGTAATATGCCAATTACTATAATTGTTTTAACTGAAAACTTTACAAAACTAATTACCAGTAACTGATTCTCTAACTAAATACACAGCCATAAAAATATTCAAAAAATGTATTCAATGCAAATATAGGCTACACTACTCACACCGTAAATCCTGCAAAAAAATATTTTGTTTTGTAAAAAAATAATTCTATACCAATACTGTAACTTACCTTAAACTGATCAGAAGACATTGTGTTTCCCCACACGAGCTGCCACACTAACTGAATGATGCAGAGGAGTACATGGAAGTGTAGAAAGCTATCTCACTCTGCAGAGTCACTGTGACTACTGCTCCAAGTAAACAGCCTTGAAGCATGATTCACAGAAAGATGCCTAGAGAGAACAGTAAGTGCTCTCTTGACCTTGCTAGCAGCTGGACAAAAAATAGAAAAAAACTAACACTGACCACACACTGGACATCAAGTGTGCTGACAAGGCCATACTACTTCTACATTTTCAATTTTCTGGTTGTGACATGAAGTAATAATTACTACAAATGTACGACAGTGGCGATAAAATCACTCCAAATGAACAATTTAAAGATTTATAAAAATGTTGTGCTACTATTCAAAATATAATTTTCCTTGCCACAGAAATTAATTGAAAATATTTCTCTAGGAAGCTGGTTACATGGTTCACACACATTGTGTTTTAAATTTTTTGATAAACTTTAAAGTCAACACATCTGAAAGTTAAACCATGCTGCATACCAGAGGAGTCCCTGGTGTTTGCTAAGCCACGAGCAACAACTCTTGATAAGGCTTTTTAAAACACTAAAATCCAATACTATATCGAAACTGCCCCAGGAATTTTGTGCGTATTTATGTATTCGGAATATTTATATCATATAACTTGACAAAATTATGCAAAGTAGGTATGTACGTACCATACCAAATACAAAATTGTCAGCAAAATTGCTTGCACAAAAAAAGTTAATCTGAAATGTTATTTTACAACCACAAAATGCATGATCTACTGTACTGTAACAAGAAATGCAGTACCAGTATGTTTCCATGATATCGAGGACCACGTTGGCCAACAAGGACACCACCAACTGCAACAACTTCAGCATCAGTTTCAACTCCAACATCAGCCTCATCTACAGCAGCAACATCAACACTTAAACATCCAGCAGCGACGACAGCAAAACAATAACCACAAACAGCAGCAGCTTCAGCCAACTAGTGACCCAGATAAGTATGCTGTGTTTAGTGCATTACTCCAGAATGCACAATCAATTAGAAACAAAATCAACGAACTTGAACTTATTATTGATGAAATTTCAGAAGTGTCATGTATGTGTATTTGTGAACATTGGCGTGACCAACAAGAACTAATGTCTACATGCATTAGTAATTATAATATTGACAGCTTCTTTTGTCGACAAACAATAAAATGTGAGGGCGTTTGCATTTTTATAAAAAACTGTATAAATTTCAAGGCAAGGTCAGACATAGAAAAGCTTTCCATGGAAAGTTTTTTTTTAAATCGCTGCTATAGAAATTATGGATAATTATAAGCTTGTGTTTACAGAGCTCCAAATGCAAATATTGACACATTTTTAAATAGGCTTGATGTGATTTACTCTTCAAAATAGCAAAAATTGGCCAGAAAATAATTTTACGTGGAGATTTTACCATAAATGTTAAACATACAGCATGTGATACACAAAGATATGTTGTTGTCCAACATCATGGAATAGCACTTTTAACTAACTTTGTAACTAGAGAAACAACAACCAGCTCATCCATAATAGATCAAATCAGTAACAATATCACAGGCACTAAATTACAAAAATTAATAAACAGTTTCTCTGACCATTATGGGCAGGTCTTAAAAATTGAATATGCTAGTCTTAAGCTCAACAACACTTACTTAAGGGGCCCGCCTCGTTGCCATAAAATAACACTGCAGCGTGTTTGAAGAAAAAGTTTTACACTGAAACTAATACACATGTGTTCACGCCGTTTCTCTACGAAAAGAACACACACTTCAGACGACTGCCCATAAGTACTTTCCAGACAACACACGTATTAGAAATCCCCTTTTAGGACATGTCAAAATGGGTCAAAACGGGATTTTCAGTCTGCTATAGCGGAAAATAAACTAGCCGAATACATGTGAAACCACTTAAGGGTAGTGCATTGGACTTTAGTAAAGTGATTTCGTAAATAAAACAATATAGTCACCACTTAAAAGTCCCATAGGAAATTCATTTTTTCGCGAAGACTGCGCGCCTCAAGCGTAGAGATGACGCACCGTTGTATGGCCCATACAATGTCGCCCTTAGCACCATACCTCACTCACACAAACATATGTGCCACGAGGTGGGCCCCTTAACATATGTTAGGGATTATTTATAACAAATATTTAATGTTTTACAGTGAGTTAAAAAATGAAAAATGGAACACTGTATTCAATGCTGAAACAGTAAACAACAAGTACAGAGAATTCATTAACATATTCTTCTTAAAATTTGAGCAATATTTTGTAAAAATAATTCGAGCCATAAATTCCTTCAAAGGTACTAAGGGTCGGGTTTCCAAGGGAACGAAAACCTCTAGCTTAAACTTGAAATATCTCCACGCAAAAAGCAAGTATGATAATTCACCTCAGTTTATCAGTTAGGCCTATTATAAAAATTATAAAAGAATACTCAAAAAAGTTTTAAAAATTTCAATACAAAAATACATTGAATATCAAATAAACAATTATGTCAACAAATAAAAAACTACATGGAACATAATTGACAACTTTAACGGTACATCAAAACATTCTTTAGAAAGGCCACAGTTAAACATAAAAGGGAAACCTATATCATTAGCATTTGACACAGCAAATTACCTAAGTAACTTATTTAGTACTGTACGAGAAAAAATAAAAGCTAACATTACAGATCAAGGAAAAGTAGACCAAGCGTGGACAACAAAAACAGCTGATACAACCTTATATTTGCACCCTGTAATAACCTCTGAAGTAAGTACATTTATAAAGAAACTAAAAACAAAAATGTCCACTGGAATGAATGGGATTCCAATTAAGATAATTAAAGACTGCTCTGAACTTTTACTGACACCCCTTGTACACATAATAAATTAGTCTTTTGTAAATGGTACTTTTCCTGATGATTTAAAGGTAGCAAAAGTCATTGCATTACACAAGAAGGGTGATTCAACATTAGTAGACAACTACAGACCAATTTCACGTGTAAGTTCATTTACAAAAATTTTTTGAATCAGTTATAAATAACAGAATACTCTCCTACTGCACACAATTCAAATTACTAAATTCATCTCAACACGGGTTCTCAAAAGGAAATAAATTCAGAATCAGCAATTAGTGAATTTGTGGAAATGATTACAGAATGTACAGATAAGTCGCAGGATGTAATTGGGGTGTTCCTTGACCTGTCAAAAGCAATTGACACTGTTGATCATCAACTGCTACTGGATAAATTGTCAAAGTTAGGTACGGTATCAGAGGGATAGCAAAAAATTTACTAAAATCATATTTCTCCAACAGAAGGCAAGTAGTACACGTAGGCTACGTAGGAAAAAACAAATTCACAAGTATAATGGTAACTTTTCATTCAGAATTCAGTGGGTGTTCCTCAAGGCAGTGTTCTGGGCCCACTTATTTTTATAATATATGTTAACAATTTGAATATCCAACTACCAAATGTACCAGTTACTTCTATTGCGGATGATACCAATGTTCTGATAAGCGCCGACAAAAATGTTAATTTAGATGAAACTGCAAAACATATTTTGGATACGCTAAACTCCCGGTTCCCTTCAAACAAGCTGCTGCTCAACCTTGACAAAACAAACTTTTTTCCCTTCTTCACCAAAGTAAATCTAAATTATCAGAAATTCTAATAAATAACACAAAATAAATTCAGTGGAGCACACTCTTTCCTTGGCACTGCAATAGACAGTAATTTGACTTGGAATGAACACACTAAATGTCTACTTAAAATACTCAATAATACCTGTTTTATGATAAAAACACTTTGATATATAACAACAAATCAGTGTTTGTGGTCTGCATATTATGCATATGTATATTCTCAAATAAGTTATGGTATAATCTCTTGGGGGCAAAGTATCACCAATCTTCAGTCTGTCTTTGTGGTTCAAAAGAAAATAATGAGAATCATGTTACAAATGCATAGTTCTGACAGCTGCAGGAAAATATTTAAATCCACAGTTCTCTCACTGTTCCGTCTATTTACTTATTCAAAACCATAGGCTACTCATTTTTAAACATAAACTGAAATATTGCAAAAATAATTAAATTCATGGACACCAAACACATATAAAACAAAACTCCCACATTTCAAGGACAAATAAGATGAAAACCATAAAATCAGTAGACAATGCTAGTGTGTGATTATTCAACAAACTACCTCAGGCTATAAAATCAGCAAATGAATATTACAACTTAAAAAAAAAAAAGATAATTTGATTTCCTAGTAGAACATTCATTTTATAATGTACATAAGTAGCCTACATTACATTAAAATTGTAAATGATTATAAATCCTGATGACAAGTGTTCCTATAAACTTTGTCTCTCTGTATGGAGGCCCTACTGTATGTACATATTTATTCCATACCGTGTGTTATTTTCCTTAATGTAAAATTTTGCAGTTTTTTTATTAGGTTTATTATTTTTCTATTTTTTTTATTTTTTTAGACAGTATGATACCATTTTATAATGTGGTAAACATAGTGTTAATACTGTATGTGCTATGTAGATTTTGTATGTATCCTGTAATTGTCTATATTTTGTATGTTTCCTGTGTACGTCCTGTATACCCTGACGAGTTCCATAGCATGTACATGCTCAATGAACAATGAACAATAAACAAACTGAACTGAACTAAAATGGTCACACCATTCGCCCCCAACAAAGAGATCCGGGTTTGATTTCCAACTGGGTCAGGCCCCAGAGTTTCGCAAGTGGGAATCGTGTTAGACAATGCCGTTTGTCGGCAGGTTTTCTCGGAGATCTCCTTTACCCCCACCCCTTCATTTCAGTGCTGCTCCACACTCATATCATATCACCCCTCACCAGCAATAAAGACCTCGATGTTGAGAGCTGACCAAAACTCCTAACTCACTCCATGCTATCAGATACAAACAGTGAGTGAAAAGAAATACAATTTATTCAAGTTTACATGACAGCAGATTTTTACTAAATTCTTCAGCAGCTAAAACAAGGATGGCATAGTATCCAATGTTAACAAAGTACAAATTATTATGCATAGGTGTGTGCAGGACTTGAATAGTGGTGACATTTTTTTTATTTTTTGGTTTAAGTGAACTGATAGTGCTTTAACTAAAGATGAACAAAAACAGGCATATTATCTTAGAATTATTTATTTAAATGACCATGACGTGGACGTAAGGCTACTAGTCTACACTTTTCTGCTGTTTCAGCAGGACGTTTACTGTTCAGAAGCTTCTTAGGAGTGAAAACCTGTTCGATTGTGGACGAAGGAGCTGAAAACTCAAATTACGCAAAGCATTGAATTGTTTAGTGTCTATCAAAGATTTGGCATTTTTAAAATTAAAAGTTCATCTTTGAAACTTCACGAATGGAGCAATATCGTCGGCTTTTTCAGGATGTTTGTTTACAGAATGTCTCCGAAGAATTTAATACTAGTCAAAGACTTTACCGCACTCAGAGCAAAGATATTCGGTACATCCACTCATTCTTAACTATGCACAACATTGAATAAAACCAATACAGATAGTTCAAAACTCATTCAAAACTCTATCCAATACCGCCCACGTGGCGACGTAAAAGTATGCAAGCAAAAATCAAACAGAAGAAACGGCTCAACAAAAGAGAAAAAAAAGACAACCACAGTTACACAAACCTCAAATAATACATAAAATAAATATTACTCATCAACAAACTACTTGAAATTAAAAATAATTACCAGAATTTTAATACACGCACACCCATCCTGGCTTGTTTACTTTTCGAGTGGTATTTCATATTTACAATTAGTTCAGAATAGGAAACAAAGAAAACAGAAATAGTCCAGCAAAAGTAAAAATAAAAAAATTCCCATAATTTTGCTTTTTTTCACTCATGGTGCGAAAAGCGTTAACAAGCCCGTGATAGTGATAGTGTGTGGAAAACTTTCACACAAATATTCTATTTTTCTTTGGGTTTTGATTTTTTTAATAACGTTTTTAGTGAATTATGGTTTGTTGGCGACACTGCGCACGGCGGATATAAGGAAGTCGGATGTTTGAATGAAACGTACGTAAATTCAAATTTCATAAATGACATACGTCTTAACTTTAATATAATTGTATTCTGAAAACCTATCGTGCGGATATTTACGGATGTTAAATTATTTTTCAAATAAACATACGAGTATTTTGAAAGTAGTGTGTTATTCTTTGTGTATTATTATATTTACATTTATAGATATAGAACATTTCCAATTATGTGGTTTCAGGCCTTTATTTTTCTGAAAACTGTTTTAATTTTTTTTTCGTGGAAACAAAGCACACTACTGACTAGTGGTGTAATAACAGACGTGCACTAATAGAATAACTAGGCAAAACAAAGTCCCATTGAATTGGGATGAGTGCCCTAATTCAGATTTTATTGACAATTGGGCATTCCAGTCATTCGCTCGACGTCTAATTACTATTCAATACCCCTTAAAATGCAAATGAGCCATAATTATTTGGTTTAGTTGTTGCACTTGCCTTGTACAGGAATTACTTGCAGTATTTTCAAAATTGTGGGAAATTTGCCAGTTCCAAGTACAAGTTTATATTTTGGGTGAATAGTGGACTAAGATAGCTTTGCAGTATTTTATTATTGAAGAAGAAATATTATAATGCAATGGGCGTTTCCCACTTTTTTTAATTTGTTAATTAAAAGACCAACTTTTTCTTCATCTGTTGGAGTGAGAAAGATAGAGTAGACTATGTTTTACTACGTACCCAGCAGTTCTATAACATTGTTTGTAACAGATTATTATTTCTTTAGAAACTGTGGGGCCTACATTAGTGAAATGTTCACAACCAACATTTGCAATATTTTGTTCCTGTGTGGTAATGTTGGAATATTTTGCAACCACATCTTCTACCTCTATTTTACGACGGGCTGTTCTACATATTACTGTGTTAATGTTCCTCAACATAATTTTGCTGTCTCACTAAAATCCCCCACACATATTTTGTTGTTGCTCTTTTACAATATTTTCAACACTGTGCCAGGGTTATTCAGTTTGTTGAATTTGTGATGGGATATTGTCATGTTGCCTGTGACCACAGTCTTAGAATTACAGGTCTAGACGCTAGCCTATCTACCAATGCTGTTGAGTTGATCCCTTTATGACTGAAAGTGCCACAAGCAATAAATGGTTGTTGTTTCACATAAATTCTACTTTCCACTCACATTTAACAAGGATACAAAACAACATTCACTGTCCATCAAATAGTCTTTCCATCAGAAAGGTTCATACTACGAGTACCAGTTCATGGTAAGTAAACTTCAAAACAATTATCTGCGTCTTTTATTTGCAAGTAGTGTTCTTGGCTCACTCTGTCTCGAGTGACGCTTAACGTAATTTTTTATGAGTTTTGTGGCATGGGGACTGGCCCTAACAAGTTCCCGAAGATCCGTCGTTTGAAGGTGCAACAATCCACTGGTACGTAACCTGCCCCGTAGTCGTCGGCCTGTCGACCCTGGGATCATCATCAAAGGGGGTTTCCTCCACGGCTTCCACCGTATGTCCTTTCCCCGCTATCCATGTCATCTCAGCTGTCCCTGCTAGCCAGTCCATTCCCATAACTTTGTCACCCATATCCCATCCGACTCGCCTACCGAGTCAGTGTCATCATCATCTACATGCAGCGTTGCCAACCCTTCAGCAACAAATGTCCGTACGAAAATGTAATTTAGACTGTATTTTTCGTCCCAGGACCATACACTAAATTTTTAAATAGTTTTCTGACAAGTTTATGCCTTAATTACCTTTATTCTTAATTTCATATAACAGAAGTAGCTAAATGTCAATTGTTTTAAATGATTCGCAACTTATGCCGTGTGATTTTCGGCAATGACGCGTGTACTGCTATGACAATTTCTGAGTCAGGAAATCCAACCACCAAAGTTTTCCATTGACCATATATGGTATAAGATCCGCGAAAAATACTACTAGATTAATTTCCGCAGTGTATGCAAGCTGTTGAATTTAGATACAACAAACTCAGTTTTTTTAGAGGAAATAATAAATTTCTCTCTGGCTTGCTGCAAAAACGACTTTAAATTTTGCAGTGTTCTTTTAATCATTTATTTATTTCAAGACTGTCCCTGAGAGCATTGCTCTATGAATTGAATTAAGTTATGAAATAAAATAAATACTATAAATTTTAAAGTGTACTGTGTTAGATTTAAAAAAATGGATTTAGTTAAAACAATTATGTCACATTTTTAATCGTATGAAAACATTTTAACTTATTTTCCTAGAATGTGCTAGGACCGTACAAATAGCGTACTGTCCAAGAACTGGACCGTACGTCCGTACACACAGCGAAATTACCGTACATGTACGGTCAGGAACGTATGGTTGGCAACACTGTCTACATGTACCTCCCCTGGTCCCCGGCATGTCAAATTGCCGCCATTTCAACATGGGGCATAGTCCCCGGCGTGTCAGTCTATTGCAGTGTACAGTTCAATAACCATTCAATACTAGTATTTATCTAACCACATACTTTCTTGATACCAAGCACAGGCACTGGCATTTTGATAACAGTATCGTTGTAAAAATGTTCACAATATAATAATATACATAAAAATATAATTATTTTTGCTAGGTGAAGGCTATCAGTAATGTTTATCTTCAAAAACTGCTTAAGTATCCACATTTGGCACCTAAAAATCCACAATACTTCCAATTTTCCTTTGGAAGGCCCCCAGACACCCCCCTATTATTTAACAGGAATAATGCTCCATGTAAACCCTCCATGCCACTAACCATGACTTTGTACCCTCCTTGAGAATTCTTTCTCAAGCCAACACTCCATTTAAAATGATATTTTTAGGTTGTACTGGGGTTCTATTCCCCACAACAGGCTTCAAAGGTTGACTCCGATAACCCTAGAATGTGCCCAGACCCAGAAAAAATGACAACAAGAACTCCAGAGAAAAATATCACATTATTATTAGTAATAAAGAGAAATACAAATATTTATGGCACGAAACATGACACAGGCTCAATCTCCATTCAACGACACCCAGAAGGGAAGAGCAGACAACAGTCAAACACAAGATCAAAACGTTAAAGCCGCTAATAGAATTAAATGGGAAAGGGGGCAGCAAAGGGAAAATGCCTATGCCCCCTCAACATACCAGCAAACCGTGACAAAAGAGGAATAAACTAGAGACTGCGCAACTAATTGAAGCGCCCCGAAGGGACGAGCCGAGCTACTCACAAGAATCAATACAACTTACCATTAATCAAAGGACGGTCGACAGTAGGCTGAAAGAGCAGAGCGCGAACGACCACGCAAGACGGCTGCCGGAAGCGGAGTGCCGCTAAGGCACGGAGCAGGGGTGTTAGATGGTAACTCCAAAATCCTGGTACTGACACCACAAAAAAGCTGGTACTTTAAACGAAAACCTGGTACATAGTAAAAAAAAATTCGCAAGTGTTTACAAGCATGAAAAAATATGAAGTACTAAAACATGCCTTAAGTATTTTAGGAGAAAAATATATTGAAAATGTTTAAAGAATACTCTTAAATAACAGAAAATCAGATGTTCATGTCTACCAAAGCTTGAATGATGCAATAACTTGCAATAACTACATGCGCAGATTCATGCTCTGAATTCAGAAGAAGTATTGTGCCAAAAAATATTTTTTATTTAGAAAGGTTGTGATGAAAATACTGTTTAATGATGGATTTGAATACATTCAAATGCAAAATTCTGAAATCCTGGTACTTTTGCGTACCAGGACGAAAGTGTCCTGGTACATGGTACAGCACCCTGAAAACTGGTACGTGTACCAGGATCCTGGTACGTCTAACATCCCTGGCACGGAGGGCCAGCTGGCTCGGCAAGGAGAGGCAGGTGAGGAAGAGTGGGGGGGGGGGAGGAGGAGAGACCCAAGCAGTTCTGACGATAGACTAACAGCGCCGAAGGCACCGGTGGGCGGGTATTCAAACAGAACAGTCACTTCTCACTGGCCTCCATCAGACACAACTCAAAATTCATGGCAAGCCAAACCGGGCCAACTCCTTCAAGGGAAGGCCACTCGATAAAAAGAAGTGGTCACAAGGTCTTGTTAAAAATAATCTGAGCTCAGAACACGTCTAGTGAAAATACCACATTCTGTTGGCCATTCTGTGGGTGATAATTGAACTTTTGGTACATCCTGTACAATACCTACATTTAAAAAATTGTTTGCATTTAGTTGTGTTCTGAATTAAAATTTCCAAAACATATGATTATAAAGTGTATCATGTTAAAAGTTGCATGTAATAGTATGTATAGTGGTGTATGATGTATAGCAGCAGACAATTATAGAATCAATAGTTTAATTTATCCTGCTTCATGCTTTCTTCACAATGGACCTGTGAATTGGTGGATTTAATAAAGGAAACATTGGAAAATAATCCTCTGAAACACAATATACCTATCATTTAAAAAAAAAAAAATTATGATGGCTGCATATTTCACGTTCATGTTCAAAAACAGTTTATATATTACCATTCTGCAATTTTAAATTTAATTTTTCAGGGAAGGGATCATGTTTCACATAACCCCCTTACCAAACCAACCTTGGTTTTGAGCCCTCCTTTGAAATTCTTCTCAGAGCCGCAGTTGTAAGACATTCTTTTGTGTATAAACTCAATATGTTTTGATTTTAAACAGGTTGCACCAAGTGACACCAGTCTCGTGCTACTAACAGGACAGACAAACTATTCCTGTAAATGTTTAAATAATTAATTACGTTTAATGTGTAGTTAAGTGTTGCTCATTTTATATAATGTATGTAATAAAACATTGTAAAGTGCTTGTTTCAATTATAGTGAAATCATATCACAATCATGCAACATGTTTGGATATAAAAATAAAAGAGGTCATTAACTCTCATTTATTGTTTTAGCAATACATCTTATCATGTTACTACGCTTCCATATCAGTAAAAGTACAGAGCAAGGAATTTTGTCTGCACTTAAAGTGGCTACGGCAGCAAGCTTCGCATCCCAAGAGCCTTGATTCTTGTAAGTTGCAGATAGGGACTAGCAGTTCCTATGCTTTACGTGCTCCCCTGTCCCTCTGCTTCATGGTCACTGATTCAGTCTTTTTAACTCTCAGCATCTTGGGGTTCTACTGACAAATCACTGGCGTGTGTTGTTGCATACAAGTGATGCTTCTGCATGACATGCCGCTAAGAAGCATGCAGCAGAGGTTTAGAAATGCACGTAAAACATTAATACGAAGGGGTACTAAAATGTTATTGCAAAAACTACTGGCCTGTAATCATAAAAGTACCTTTTGTAATAAACATACTTTTTCTTTTTTAACATTCCTTCGCTCTACACTTCTGGAGACCTGCCCAGTGCTGTCAACTGCAGCTCCGGCATTTTAAACTGACGAACGAACAATTTATTACGAACTGAACATTTATAAAAATCCTTAATTTGTACTTGTTCATTCATAAATTTATACAACATTACCATTGGAAGTGTTTGTGTTATTTTAACACAGCAGCAACAACTTAAAACTGTGAACAATCCAAAGGCTTAGTTTTGGAGACGAAGAGAGTACAGCAAAGGGTAAGGGGAATGTGGTTTCCTAACTTTAAAAAAAATTGCACACTGCAACGCTTTGACTTTGATATAGATAAAAATCCGGTTGTCTGAGCTATATAGAGAATTATTGCAGATACATTTTTAAGGAAATATTCCGTAATGTTTTTCCACCAATGAAATAGTAGTGCCCAACAGTGCTTCTTTCAGGAACTCCTCAGGGTGGTGAGGAGAAAGGAACTGATTCAAATTTTGAACGTTGTTGAGCAGAACACGTTGTGGGGTTTGATTATGTATTTCGGATTTGCTTTCGGTTTGGCATTTGGATTTGCAATCAATTTTGTATTTGGATTTGCATTTGGTGGAATATTTGGATCTGCATTCGGTTTTGACACTGTTTACACACACATCTGTAGCACGCACATTGTTACACTCTACATTGTATTGTTGAACATGGGTGGCACACTGTGATTTATCTGCGTCAGATTTTCTTAGTTCGGAAGTATGTGTCTGTCCGGTAAAATTTTGGTATCCTGGATTAAGGGTAGCGTCTGGCCCGTTACACCGACTTCCCATTTCCCGTCTTTGATATCATAGGTCTGCCAGCTGCCTTGTTTGGGCATACTGTGTGCCAACGGTACACTTCACCCTCAAAGTAATGGCACGGGTATGTGGGTGGATTAGAATAGTCTGGTTTGTATCGCCCAGATTTTCCATTGTTGCGTTCCTGCACTTTCTCTCTACTTCATTCCTCATTTGTCTGCTGTCCCCTTCGTTCATTTTCTCACTCACCATAGAGGGATTTCTGGATATGATCAGTGCGTGTAAACACATGCTCGCAGTCACATTGTGGTGTTTCTGCCACGACTGACTGCTGATCGTAAGAAATCATCACGTGTATCAGCAAAGCTAAAGCACTACGAAATTTGAAATGGACAGAAGAGACCACAACCTCTAACATTTCCCTAACAGCCATTTGTGGGTAGTACTACTTTATGTTAAGTTTATTAGCAACAAAAATACAACGGGACTTGTCATGTTGCTGCTCTGCCAGCAAACATCTACTACGTGATTGCAATGACGCAAAAGTGCTGCCAAAACGGCTTTCAAACGCGGTCTTAAATTCACTCCAGGTCTACTATAATGAGTTATACCCCACCACCACGCTTTTGCCTCACCTTGAAGATGTTCGCCAATGCAGTTCGGCCAGTCTGGCTCCTCCACTCGGTAGCGCTGCAGGCGCTGCGTGCAGTCCTAGGGGCCGATTAAATATCGCCACCTGCTATTTGAAACTGACGCAGCACAACGCAAGTGCATTGGGTCCTCTATGGCATTACGTGAGTATTTAATTCCAACGCAGCACAACCAGACGCAACGCAGGTGCAAATTTTGTGTTGCACCCGTAAAAAGCGATATTTAATCGGCCTCCTGAAGGAAGGCTGATGTATGGGCTCCCGTGCACCTAGCAAGCATAGTCATGTTGGCTGCAATCAGCTGATGATGTTGCTCCTCCCTGGGTCACCACCTTGACCTAGTTGGCATGCAAGGCATTGTTGACGTTGCGCACGTCAGTCCCGGCCGGTGTAGATGAAGGGTAGGCTGGGCAGGCATCTGTTCCATTCACCTCATGCTCCGCTTTCTTCCGTAACAATGTTCCATACTCGTGTCCCATACACGTAGTTGTTGGGTGTGAGAACGAGTCCAGGTATGTGCATTCTGAAAAATGTTCTGCTCCCGTACTGACCTCCTCACGGTAGACGCAGCTGGTCTCCTCACTTCACGCTCTGCAAATTCTTGCGAGTGGCAGCTATCACACGAAAAAAATTTGTCTGCACGAACAGTCTGTCATTTCCTCGCAGTCACACACTGTTCGTGAAATGGCTGCCGACAATGACAAGCCAAAATTACACCACCTAGTCCGTCACACAACTCAGTTTAGGTGCACTCATTCAGTCTGTTGGAAATTGTTTGTCAGTGTTTAACTAGTCTTAAGTCCGTGCAACGGCAACAATGTTCACTGTTCTCGGATGCATTGTCCTGAAATGGTTTCACTGCGTTAGTAGTGCGAGGTTGCAAGTAAGATTGCTGAATGCGAACAGTGTGGGTATCTAGAAGACCTTTAGGGTAAAGAGCATGAGATATTGGTGTGGTTCTTCTAGGGTAGTTGGAAATAAAGTTATCCTCGACTCAGTGAGTGACTACTGAGTGAGCCAACAAGGACTAACTCTACTTGTTAGCACAGGGTGTCATCTTTACATAAAAAGAGAGCAAGGAATATATCACTCGCCTCGTATTGGATATCAAAGGTTGGTACACAGGTTGATCTCATGAAAGGAAAAAATGAGGTACATAATTCAGTTTCATGGGGTGTTTATATTCATGAACACAAGTTACAGTACTTGTCACAGCATGATGAATACATTAGCTTTGGTACATGGTCCACAATCAGGGTTTGAGTCAATCACAATTTGATGACACACATTTTAACACTGGGGTCTCAATATGAGATACGAGAACAAGATATGACAATAACGATATTACAACTTGGCAATAACAACATAAATTACCACAGGGCATACTCTGATGAATACTATTTTACATGACACTCCGGGCCGTTCAGATACTGGACAAAAACTAAGGCCTTACTAGTGTGGCGATCATCTCTTTGATCCCAAGAGGTTTTCACTACTCAATAGCCTCTTTACTTTAGGCGCTGCGGCCGTCGAAGATACTGGACTAACAAGCAATACTGGGTTACTGGTAATTATACGGCGATCTCTCCGATCCTAGGGAAAGGTACTACATTCCGTAACTTTCAATAAATTTTATGACATGGGGGAAAGTGTATACTAACACTTTTAGAACTAGAATTACCTAGGATGTTCCCTTGTACAATACGCGGCGCGGAAGATGTGCATGGCAGCGCCACCTTCGTCCCTGCCCCTTGGCACGTCCCTAAGAGTGTATAGGTAAGGTGTGAAGGACTCCCTTAGGCAAGAAGTCGACTTCGGTAAGGGGAGGGGGTCGAGGGTTTCCCTTTGCAAGAAATCGCCTCAAAGGTGGGTGAAGTGGAGGGCTCCCTTTGCAAGAAGCCAGCTCCGGGGATCGGGGGCTCCCTTTGCAAGAAGCCAGCTCCGGGGATCGGGGGCTCCCTTTGCAAGAAGCCAGCCCCAGGGTAGGATGATGTAGTGTGTGTGAGTGTGCAGAGAGTTGGGAGCCCAGTGAGCTGCCATCGTGCCAGGCTGACCCGGCCCGAAGGCCGAGTCCCTGACGACTAACAGGGCGCAGCGCCCGCCTTATATACCCCTGAGGAGAGGCTGAAGTACCGTTAGCAATATGGCCGCTCGGCCGCTCTAGACCGTCTGCATCTACAGGTGTGCCACACTCGCACAAAGGAAATACTCTCTTGTGGCACAAAGTTACTCAGCTACACAAATAAACTTCCCGACTTGAATTATAAATGTGCGTACTGCCATTTAACACAGTAATTAATACACAAAACACTTACATAATCATAAAACACATTTCTAAGCAATAACAAACAAGTACAATTTATATTTACGTGCATATTTCCACTGATCGCTGTTTAGTGCACATTTACAGAGTCCGTGCACTGGATTGGCACTACTGGTGAGGCACTCTGCCGTATTTGTAAACAAACACTTTTACAGGTTAACAAATGTTACGAAGGCAGTTAAACATGGAAAATAAACACCTGGCCATAAGTAAATACCATTTAACAATTAAAGCATCGTCTTCACAATGTAACATGCTAAAATATTATCATTACGTGAAAATAAACTGTAACACGGCAAACAGAAAAGGTGCGGGCGAATACTAGTGCCCTTAGGCCTAACTGGTAAAGTGTTTAAAATCAGGGGCGAGCGTTAACGTAATTTATAAGAGGACGTGACAGTGTTGTGTCAAAGTAAACATTGAAAAAATTGCTGGTAGAAATTGTAATGTTTTATGAGGCTAATTGCTCTTTTAAGAATGAAGAGTGAGATTTTCCTATCAAGTACTAATACATTACAAAATACACCATATAAACGTGCAAGATTTTTTTACCTTTTCAAAAAGATATCGGAACTGGAAGTACCGTATTTATTCGTGTATAATGCGCACTTTTATTCCAAAAGTGATAAAAATTCAGGGGTGCGCACTATAGACGGAAAATAGAAAAAAAAACCGCCAGGAGAAAAAATTGGGGTGGGGAGAGAAGGCTGAGTTGTAAACTGGAGGGTGTCCTCAAGCGTGGGAAGCAGAGAGAGAGAATGTTCTAACTGCCTGGTTCCACCATTACTACACATCCTTTTCTTTTTCTCTACCCCCTCCACACCTCTTTTCTGCTGTAACTGTCACTGCTAATAACGTTTTTTTTTTTTTTTCTGCTGTGGCAGGAATGTTCATGGGTGGGCGGAAGCAATATGAGAAGTTAATTTAGACATCTCGTGATAACCATCTTTCCAAGGAAAGGAAAGGAAAGGAATAAAAAAGGAGGACACTGTTTTCTTTTTTTGCTTGCGACCTAGGCAGGCTATCTATAGATAGCTGCGGACATGACAAGCCACCCCTCCCTTCCCTCATCCTCTGCATCCTCTCCACCCGTCACACTCTAGCCACTGTATGTCATCTTTCCTCTCTCTTTTCTTAGTTCGCCACGTTTCCTTCCCTCCTCCTCCACCCTAGCAAATCCAGCAAAGCCTCCCTCATGCTGCTTCACGAAATTTTTACTCCCATGGTTTTTTACATTCTAGCAAGGCACATTAATTTTTTTCTCTGGAACTTGTTGCAAAATCGTGGTGCGCACCATACACGAGTATATACGGTAATGTAGACGGGGCCTATACAATATAGTACTTTCAAGAGCTGATTTCTGATTATCTACGCCCTTCGTGCACTTCCCAAAGTGAACCAAATATTTCCAAATCACCGAGCTGCCGCGCACAAGAGCTACACTGCCACGACTTTGACACAAAAACCATTATTTTCTACCACAGTTTGCCAAAAGGAACAAAAAGTGGGAGGTTGAAATGTTAATGCAGGAGGGTGGGAGAGTAGGCACAAAAGTGGGAGCCTCCCGCCTAAAACAGAAGAGTTGGAAGGCACGCACTAGCATTGTTTGAATGCTTATCTTTCTACCTTAGCTCACAAGTATATCCCAAGATTAATAGGTACTGTGAAAATACACTATGCAAATACTTTTCAGACACGAACAAGCAACAATTTATGATCCAACAGGAAATCGCCTAGCAAATCATTCCCACTACACCACATTTGCACATCTCACAATGAACAGTGGTAGGAAAGTTGGTAGGCTCCACCAAACACGGCTTCTAAAAGAAATTAGGACATATCAGCGCTGATAATTAAGGAATCTACACTGTAGTTGTAATAGAAGCTGCACTGAACTACAAACCCATAAGTCTAGAAGACAAATGTACTCCAGCATATTGTCGTACTAGAGGAGTGGTAGTTATTGTATTAAAGTAAAGTAGCATGTGAACCACCACACCTACCAATAGAAACTGATTTTAAAAGGCCGTTTCAGCAATACTTGAGTAAACTAATACAGTACAGTCAAACCTCTTTAATACAAACTTGAAGGGACTGAAATTTGTGCAGTTTGTAATAATGAGGTTTGCATTAACAGGTGTTAACAAAACACATAAAATTCTATAAATAATTTTCCAACGTGTTTATTCCCAAAATACAAATATTATCATCACTCCAATAGCGGCTTTCAACCAGTGAACTTGGTATTACATTGATTTATGAGTAAAAAAAACTTTTATGGAACATTAAAGTTAACATTCAATATCTCATCTGACACCAAGGGAAAAGAAAAGTTAGAAAACCACTTCGTATTAATGAGGACTTTGTATTAACAGGGTTTGTATTAACGAGGTTCCACTGTAAATGTCTAAAATTAGATGTGACCCACTTACTTGTCTAACTGTTATCCTCTGAGCGTGCTACAGCCACTTGCTGGTTCCAATTGCACATGTGTTGGCGACAGCAAATGCTCTGTATCAAGTGTTATGGTGTGGGTACGCTCCCAATACATGAGCCCAGGAGCACAGATCAGTTATGGCCTATGGTAATGCCGTGTACAAAGCTATCCACGCGAGGTAGTAAAACTACTGACATCCTACTTTCAGAATTTCTGCTTGCACTTCAAGAAGGTTAACTGCACTGTTTACCATTTTACTTAAGACATTTTTAATAATTAGTCTGAATATTTTTAACCACCAAATACTCGTCGTGACCTTCAGTAAGTTAGATCCAATACAGAAACACCAGTGTTCTCTAGTTTATCATTGGAAAAAGGAAAGTGAAATAAAACAGGCAGTGCAATGTTTCAACTTCAGGGCGCGGTCTACCGCAATTTTCATCACCATTTATTAATTTGTACCAGATATTTTTTTTCTTATTTTAGACATAAAATGTGACGAAATTTGGCTCTTATGAAATTTTTTTATCTCTCATAGTTTTCACATAATGGCTTGTTAAAGTCATAGTTTGCGTGTTTCCGTTTTAACGACTACACTAAAACCAACTAATATACCAATTTCAAAAAAACCACAGTGGATAAAGACATTGCAGGCTACAATGGCATGCTCATAAAATTAAAGAATAAAAATTATTTGAATTTTAAAAAAATGCTGAAGCTGAAAATAAAAATTTTAAAAATTCAATAATTTTTATAAAAATGAACATAATTTTTATTCTTTAATTTTATGAGCATGTCATTGTAGCCCGTAATGTCTTTATCCACTGTGATTTTTTTCAGTTAGTTATATCAGTTGGTTTTAGTGTAGTCGTTAAAACGGAAACGTGCAAAATATGACTAACAAGCCATTACGCGAAAATTATAAGAGATAAAAAAATTACATAAGAGCCAAATTTAGTCACATTTTGAGTCTAAAATAAAAAAAATATCTGGTACAAATAAATAATAAAATAATGGTGAGGAAAATTGCGGTAGACCGCGCCCTTAATATGTACTAGTGCAAATGACAAAGTCAAAAAAAAAATATATATATATATATATACACTAGACCCCCGATTTTACGAACCCTGGATTTAACGAAGGTAGAGATTCTACGAATACAATCTCAGGAACCCTCAAAAAATAACAAAATTATGTGACAAAAAAAATTGTAAGGAATTACGTTGACAATGAATAAAACATACTGTATCTAATTCACGGCATTAAAATATGAATTGTAGAGTTGCAGTTATTACTTGGTAAGTCACAATACTAAAAGTAAAACAAAAATAGCGAAAATCCGTTAAAAAATGTGGCAGTTGTAGTTTGAAAACAGCGCGGCGGCAGCGCCTGTGACAAGCCAGCCGGCCTGTCTCCAACTACGACGTATTAGGATCTATATTGAGGTCGTACTATAGACGCAAAGTTCCAGCGCATGCGCATATGCTCATTTAACTATAGTACAGCCTCCTTCTAGGCTGTTCCACGTCTTATATCTCTCTCGTCTCGCGCCGAATGAGTTTACTTTTTTACACGAACCCTATAAATAATAGCGTGATATTTTTCTTTATTGCGTTAACACCATACGTACTTAAAACAATTAACTTGGCGCATGATTTGCTTTAACAATGCGTTACTGCGTCTCGTAAAACGTGCGTTTTACAAGTCAGCACGATAATGGCGCTACCTATTATCAACGTGTAGAACATTTGTCTCCGGGTATGTCGAACTTGGAAAATAAATAGACGTTCGTGTGTTACGAAATCCCGGAACTCTTAATTTATTTTTACCGCATATACTGACCGTGAAAGTGATTATTTTCAATCACTTATACATGTAATTCTCGACGATTTTAGGTAAGAACGTCACAAAATGACGTTTTTGGAACAACGTCGGTTATGCTACGGTGCCGCTATCTATCTGCTATTTTCTGAACGTTCGTACAGTTGCGCTATTCTGTCCGCTCTGCACGCTACTAGTATCTACGTTCTCGTACAATTCATCAACAACGTTGAGGGAATGTTTTTACGTTATACAAAACTGTGCAATGAATAAATACATCCGCTTATTCCTTCTTTCTTTAGTGAATAATTTACAAGGGCATTTTACTAGTAAGGAATGCCTACTTTTTTTTTTCCATTAAACGCTACGCAAATCGGGCTATTCGCTTGTGAGAAGGCACTCGAAAGCTCGGTTTTCTCTCTCTTTTTTTTTTGTTTTTAGGACAAAGGTCGATCATATCTATTGTTTAGCGGTGTTCTTTTGATCATAAGACGTCTGCCTATTGATATAAATTTATATTTCAAATATCACTTGCATTATTTTTCCGTTAAATGCTACGGAAGTCGGTCTATTCGCTCGAGATAAGACACTCGGAATATCAATTTTCTCATTTTTTGGTGACAAGGGTCGGTCATATCTACCGCTCAACAGTGTGACGTCTGGCTACTGATATAAATTTGTTTACATTATTACGTTAATTAATTTCCCGCAAAACGCTACGGAAGTTGGGGCCTAGAGACACTTTGCAGAAAAAATGCAATTTTAAAATGTTCTGTTACAGAGGGGGGGGGGGGGGGGGCAGAAATAAGCCGCTATCGAATTTACGAAGGTAGTGATTTTACGAATGCGATGAGAGGAACGGTGAGTATTCCTAAAATCAGGGATATATATCTCTCTCTCTCTCTGTCTCTGTGTCTCTGTGTGTCTGTGTCTCTGTGTGTCTGTGTGTCTGTGTGTCTGTGTGTCTGTGTGTGTGTGTGTGTGCGTGTGTGTTTTTTAAGTGGGACATTTACAATAAAAAAAACTCTTGTAATGTGGATGCATAGGACCAAAATTAATTATATTGTTTTCCATATCTAATCTTTGCAAACAAAACTGTGAATAAAATTGTGTACAGATTTTAGCATCTCAAATTATATTTCTCTTTCTTAATTATGTAAAGAAATCAACAATAAAATGTGCAGGTCATTAAATTTCAAAATAAGGTAATAAGCCAAATAATCTTTTCAACACAATATAAAAAAATCATAAGTACTGTATTCAAATATAATCAGTAGCTTGTTGCATTAACATAGTCTCTTAAAATTATAAGCAAATCTTGAGCTATTTGTATTCTTGAACAGGTAAATTCTAAGCACCCTAATTTCACACTGAAAAGAATGGATATCAAAACTAAACAATCACATAAAAAATAACAAGGTACCATCTGATAAAAAAAAATCACAACAAAAATATATAATAGTTGCAAGAAAAATATGGTATACATAATTATTTATTTATTTATTCCAGCAATAAAATCAGATGTTCTTTGACAAAAACATGCAAAAAAATTTAGTAGATAAGTTACCCTACACTGTTGTTCATTAGACAAAATTTATTTACGTCACATTTTATGAAATAGTGTTGGTATTTGACAGTACAATATAACAAAGGATGAATAACTTTAATAACCTAAACACATTGACTGAGTTAATTCGTGTTTCACCTCTACTTCCTATTTAAGGCACCATAGTTGTTTTCATGGTTTTTGCTGTCGGTAAAATAATTAATGCTGAATTATGTAATTTGTTCCTTAATCCTTTCATTTTATGTTAAGTGTCAGAAAATATGATATTCAAATTCGGTAAATAAATCTCAAGTGCACATTAGTTTCATAGATAGCAGACAATACAACAAATGCAGCAAGTTATTAAAATGTCTCATTTTTCTGCTAAGTTGTACCTTCCATGATAATTCTTAATAATAAAGATGATCAAAACACATTTACTAATTGTATTAAGATTTTTGTGTACTTTAATTTTTTTGGTATTGTTTTTTTGTTTTTTAATATGAATTCATTTGCACTCATTCAAATTATCATTGAAAATCCCTATTTGGTATTCTCCGTTCACTCTAAGTTAGTAAACAGACAACGTAATATCATTGCACTTTGCTAGATTCTAATTGGCTCAATTTGTACAGCGCGCCGATGTACTATTTCCAACCGACAAACCTGTGTACAGTCTGTATCATAGGAAACAACAACGCCCTATACATTAAAACAATATTGCATTAAAATTTTGTACGTGTTAACATACGAAAACAAAAATTACATAGAGTGAACTGGAGAATAGCAGTATGAACCATCACAATGTTGGAGATGAATCCTTCTCCCAACTTCAAGAACGGTCTAGAACCAACAGTGAACTGGACTTGACAAAGGATTTCAGAATTCAGAAGAATTTGGCAGACTGCTGGAGTAGAAGTAGAGGTTAAATAATTTTTGATTAAGTTAAGAAGCTTCCACATAGTAAAACCATTCACAGAAGAACAGTGTCTCGATTGTAATAAAATACAATGTCACGTTACTCCAATCCTTCCTTTCCACCAGTGAAGAGAAGAAAGAAAAAAAAAAGTCAATTTAAATGTAGAGAGTTGTGTAGCTAAAGGCTAAAAAATAAAACATACAAATACGTATATAGTGACATTATTATTTTGCTTTGTTCAGTTTTATGTACATATGCATCACACAGTTCTATGTAATAACATAAAGCATAAACATAAAGGGTAATTATGCCCAAAACGATTAAAACATTTTATACCAAAACTAGCTACACTGTAATTTTTTCCAAGCTCCAGCAAACCTATATAATTTAATGTATTGCAGTTAAAAACTAGTTCCTTGTAATTCCTTTAAAATTAATGATGGAAAAAAAATTATTTCACATGACAAATCTTGAATAATTCAGTTTGATTCCAGTGTCATAAAAAAAGTAACTGAGTTCCAATGTTGCTCAAAAGAAGTTTTCTAACTGATACACACAAAAATATGTTTACAACATTCGTACAAAACAATTGAGAATAACGTAGGCCTACAGTACAGTCTCTAAATCCAAACTAATTATGACTATACACCTGTTCAGATTATTAGATTTCTCAGTCTAAACTAAATCATCCTCATAATGCAGTAGAGAACAGGAAATACGTATAAAGTTTGCTGTAAAAAGATCGTGTTGTTTGTATATAAGTGCACACCACAGAGTAATGGTGGGTACAGTACTTCACTCAGTATATACAGTATTAGAGAACTTGCAAAATTAAATTTTGTTCTGTGTATTTATTACTATTAATTTTTTTCACATAATCTAGATATTCAGATTATATTAAGAAGACCCTACTATACACCAAAAAGAAAGTCTAAAGGATAATTAACCAAATTACAGTCAACCTTACAGCCATTATTCACGTAAGCTGTAAGATCCAAAACGCAAAATTTACAGCATGATAACCTAAAATTTTTACAATAACTGCTCCCCAGAACAAGCCATATTGATATGGAATCCCTGAAAATACCAACAGTGACACCACTACATCTGTGCAGTTTTGGCACCTAGTTTACTATCAGGACATTCGGTTTATAAATCCAAATTACCGTACTACTGTACATCTACAGTATTTTAATTTTTCTAGAGGATCATTTATTGTGACAACAGTTTTCAGAGAATACTTACTCTAAATGTAAAGAAATAAATCAACATATCATAGGAACTATTTAAATGCATTTAAATATTCAATGTTTTAATTAACACCAACTAATTTTAAAAATAGCAAAAGATCTGTAACTAATAACTGAGCAAATACTCTTGCTATCAACAGCAATTGTGTTCCAGTCTCATTATGTGAAGATTTCACAACATAGATGTTCTCGAAAGGTGGTTCAAATCTGCAACATTTCCAAAGATGTGACAGCACCTACACACTACAAACACACATAACATTTGTTGGTAATGTTTCCATAGCATGAGTTTATTTACATGCACTGAAATTCTTAGATTAAAAAAAAAAAAATCAGCATATACTTCCTAGTGAGCATTTTAGTATATGTCACAATACATAAACGACAAGCTCCCAATGTAAATGTAACATGCACAAAAACCCAATGAGCTCCATCAGACAGGTATCTTGTCAGCGAGGGAACATGACAGACCAGTGCCATCAGGCTCCACATTCAATGTCTTCACCACTCCATCCTCGATGACCATGGAGTACCGCTTGGAGCGTGTCCCACCCAGCGGGGGCAGATCTACTGTCAGTCCCACTTCCTTGCTGAACGAAGCACTTGGGTCGGCCAACATTCGCACCTACAATACAGAAGACAGCAGTTTTACTACACATGTACCTAGCTATTTGATTATATAACTGCAGTCATTGTATATGTATTTCACAGTTCTAACAACAGCAAATAAGTTTTGTGACTGGAACTGTTCTTTACTCACTTTAGTGTTCACTTAGATCTTAGAACCTACAAAGAATGTATCCTTTGCTTGGGATAGCTTTTAAGAGCCAATAAATTTTAATAGGGAATAAGTGTTTAAAAAAATTAATTTTTTGGATCAATTTATATGTTAAATCTATGAAACAAAATACTGTCACACGAGAAACTTTAATAATCGTTTTATGTAATTTTAAAATTGATATCACACAAAAATTTATAAATGGAAATATTTTATTTACCGTATTTGTTATTAAGTGTTACTTTTAAAACTACTACAAAGTAATTTTTTTTACTCCCGATTGCAAAATAAATTTCAACTGTGGGCTACAACCTTAAATGACAGAATTTTACACTTCTCTTTTCATAATCAATTTGAATTTTCCATTTTACTTTTAAAACAATTTTATCTAACAGTTATTAATATATATATAAATGTAAAATCTGAATTGTTATTTTCCTAATGTAATATCTTTAAAATTATGAATTCTACTGATTTAAAATGTATCAACAATTTAAGGAAAAATTGAATTCTACATGCATTGCTAACTCTCACAAATATTAGTTTCATATAAGAAAACATAACAATATACAAGTAACCCCATTTGACGATACCTATTAATGAAAGGACTTAACACTGTCACTGAAGTGAGTCTTTCACATTTATAACAGCAAAATGTATTCAAATGTTATACAACATTACAACTACCACTGAGACTTCACTACAGCAAATATCTGAAGGTTTGGTAGCAAAGAGAAGAAAGAAGGCTACCGTCAACCCAGCAATTGCAGAGAGCATCACTCTGGCAGATATCATAAATTTAGAAATGTGTGAATTATTAAGTTGTATTATGCTCAGAAATTGTAAGGGCTTTGAAAAATCTCACTAATTATTTAAAACCTACATTTCATTTTATTTAGCACAGCTAACTTATGATCCTTAAAAAGAAAAAAAAATAGTGTTTCACTTTACTGTACCGTAGGTTGAATAGATTATAGTACTATATATTTCAATATGGCTAAAATATAACACAGTTTGTAAACATAACACAAAAATAAAATGTCCTAAAAAACTAAAAACAGTTCAGAAAATTATATATAATACACCAATAAAATCAATACCGGTATGGAAATGTTAATACAGTTAGTCCTCATTGTCAAGGGTATGCTTAAATGAGACACTTTTCTCTAATTGAAAGAATTACTGCTGCCCAAAAGTACTCAATAAATTTTTGGTTCTTAATGTGTGTAACTAGGTATTTTTCCATTTCAGAATGTCTCGCCAATTGGAATTCAATTTCCTTTGAAAAAAATTTATAATTACACAATTTGTGTACTCTGAAAATACACTGCCCCAAAAAGAAATCCTCATTAAAATTTATAGTAAAATATTAAAAAGATAATTTGAACATCAAAAAATGAGTAGATTCTGTCTGCATAAACAAACTTGTAAGGGCATTTAACTACTACATAAATGTACTTCACTAGAATAATTTCTTGTTTGCTTCACACAAAATTGGCATCCTTTGTTTGGTTGTTTAATGAAAATTGCTAATTTTTTTCTACATCAGCAACATACATTCTTAGATTTTCAAGACACACACTGCAAAATATTAGCAATTTACAGCAACTGAAACCTGCTTTCAAATCACAAATGTAGCCTAGCTACATTGAAAATTTTTTCAGCAAAAATGTTTTAAGGTGCCTTGCTATTCAGCACTACCATTGCCTACAAGAAATTAAAACACATAATTATGGAAGAAAGAAGACAGCATAAATCTGTAACTATAGACAGAAGAATTTCAGCACTACACTGGAACCTAGTTAAACAATTACTGAAGCAATCCAAAATTGTTTACATTATAAGAGGGTAATTTCTTATCACAAATCAGTTTTTGGGACCAAGTGAAGGTATCATTATAACAGGAAAACATTATAAGTGGAAACATTACAAAAGTGTTGCTAAAGTTAGCAAGTTTTCATTGGTCAAGCAAAAAGCTAGATCAATCACTAGATATTAGCCATGGTGTGATCAAAATTGTGCAAGGAATAAGAATTTTTCAGTTTTTCAACATCGTAAAAGTCATTCAAATTATTTTTTAAACAAATAAAATTGAAAAAGGTTGTGCGACGAATATTCGAAATATCAAATTCGAATATTGCATTATTCATTTCGATTTTGATAGCAAATTTGATATTTGAAAGCTTATCGAAAACAAAAATTATAGTTAACAACAAATGAAGAGTGCGGCCGAACAACGGGACAAGCGCCACAAAGCAAATTGTGCAGGAGAAGCATTTAAAAATTATTACCACATTTTTCACACACTCGGGACGATTTTGCACATGTCCCGTTGTTCCACTAACCTACAAACAATTGCAATAATGTTGTCAGACTGAAATCTTGTTTTTCACAATCGTAGTTCTCGATTTTGATGGTACCTTCTCTCTTCCCTTGATCTTTTTTTTTATCTTCCTTTCCTATTTATCCATATTTCCTTCTCCACAGTTAGAAAACTGTTAACTGTAAGATAAATTTTAGTAGCAGTTTGCTGCCATTTTGGTGTGTTTTTGTAACATATTTTACAGACAAAAACACTTTAAAAACAAATCACAGGTTTTGTAAGAAATTTACACTTTATAAATCATAAGTTTTATTAAATACTAAGTTTTTATCAAACCTCGTAAACATAAGTACACTTATGGTTTGATCATCTGCTATTTACATTTTGTTAATAAACATAACAAGTTCTGTCAAATATTTCATTTATTATTATTAAATGTCACGTTTTAAAAATATACATTTTTAAGCTTCTTCAAAATCTGAGTAATAATCAAAATTTCTAAAGGTAATTATTTCTTCTTGAAACACATGTAATATTTTTGTCTGTACAATAAATCTTCCTTTGTTAAACACTTTAACAAATAACTTTTTACACAATTCAGCATTCTTTGCTATGTGGAAATTACTTGTCTATAAAATCATAGCATTGACAAGGAACTAGATATTTTACAAAAATGTGCATTCTCATTAAACGTATGTGTTAAGTAATTATAAGTGTCATAAAAAAATCAAATATATTTTCTAAATCTATTGACTTTACAAATTTACCAATTTGAATAATTTATAACAAGCAAAAAAAAAACACACACAAAACATTATATCCATTATTAAAAAGGAAAATATGAAATACAAGTCTGATCAACAAATTACATTACAAAGTTCTGTTAAAATTAAAATTTCCTTCAAAATGTTTATATGCAGGAATTTCTTTTCAGAAGTACACAGTGTTTGTTCATAGAAAAAAAAACATAACTTGAAGCATTTTTACCAAAAAAAAAATGTATTACGTGAACATTGCATTCATTACTAGGTTTAAACATAAAAAAACATAAGTTGTTTGGTTGAAAATCAGACTAAAGCTTGAAAGTTTTATCAAAAATGAAATATTTTTACAAACTTTTTAAATAATAAGGAACACTTGGTATTTGTCATTAAAAATTACAAAAAATAAATAAATAAAAGAAAGAACAATGACACATTTAATTTCTACAACAGTTGGCACCTAACTGTTGAAAAAAACAGGGGCACGACCTTATTGT
>PNEQ01003890.1:0-16207 GCA_003012365.1 Medauroidea extradentata
GAGTTAGCCCTCAGCTCAATCAACTAGTTCTTGTGAAAGACGACAGACTCCCTCCACTGCAGTGGCAGTTAGCCCGTATTGCAGAGCTGCATCCAGGTAGTGATGGAGTATCCAGAGTCGCAACAGTTCGTACTGCGGCAGGATTGACTAAACGACCAGTGGTGAAACTCTGTCCCTTGCCCAGTGACGTGTTGAAACCATAGTTTCAAGGTGGCCGGGATGTTTTGACGTGTAAATTTGTGTACATTATTTTGGTGTCTTGCTGTAGTGGTATAAACATTCGTGTATATATTTAGTGAACGAAAACTATGAACTTGCGAGATGAAATTTGAATCTCCCGCCAGGCGCTGCTATAGTTGGCAGCCCTTGCAATCTGCGGTTGGTGCCGCTGGTGGACCAGCAAACAAAGGACAGTCACGCAACCAAGATGGTGGTAAGTGGTTGCATCGGAAGCGTGGCTCGAGTACACGGTCGTAGAAGAACAGGTCTGGACACTCGCCTATCTAACAATGTACCTATTTTGCTTGACCCCCTTGTTGTTTGGTTGTAGTTCGTCAAGTTACCGAGATTGTTGTACTTTTTGGCGCTGTTTCCCGGGCGGTCGGACTCAAACTCCGTCCACTTTTTTCCATTGTTAAATTTATAAAGTAAATTAAGATTGCTGGAGCCCTTTCTTAAATTTGTGAGCGAAGAAAGTGTTTCATAAGTTGATAAAATATACGTTTTGATAAATTGTTATTCTTAGCGGAAAGGAAGTGGGCGGAGTTTAGTCCAACCGCCGTAACATCAGCGCCAATAAAACACAATATTCTCGGTAACTTGGTGAACTACAGCCAAACAACAAGGGCCGCGTTCCGTTATTCACTGATTTCACTGGCCAGTGTTTTCAGTAATATCAGCTATAGTTCCGAAATTGCTGACGGCACTGATAGTCACTGATGGTCGGTTGATGACGATACCCTGTGCGAGGCTACATCCGTTTACTGAGATTACCGATTTTACTGGCGCTTAAGAGCATCAGTGTTGTCAGTAAACCAATATTTTTGGCGGAAATTCAAAAGTTGAAGTTATCTAATTATGGGACGAGTCTTTTTTAATATATAAGGGCCAAAGATGGTATCTATTAATTTATATACGTATATTTAACGTCTGTTTATAGTTACAGAAGCATTCGTCGTGCATTTGCAAAGACTAAATAATGTTTAGAGGTTGAATCGTACCTTGCTTATGCACCTTGCTTATGCATTTAAAAATTATGGATACAGCTTCCCAAACCTTAAATACACACAATGTATAAGCTGCGTCGCGAAAAAACGAAGAAAACAGTATCAGTCATAAGTCGTGCTAGATGTATCAATATGCTAAAAATATACCAACTTTATTATTAAAGTAAGTACAATTTATACAACGAACAAATTAAATATGACAGTTTATCGCAAGAATGAAATCACAGATATGCCAGAGATGTGGTTGCTAGGCAACATACATTGCAGTAATGTTTACTGATTTAATGTTCCGATATTATCTATTTACTGACGGTGAGAATATTTTGCTGATTACTGATGCTGTTCCCTTACTGTCCACGGACACTGGCGAACTGTCAGTGATATCAGTGAAATCAGTGAATAACGGAAGGCAGCCAAGGGGGTCAAATATCCAGGCTAGTGTCCAGACCATGGAGGTATTAGTCTATGGAGTAGAAGCCTTTGAGCAAATTTGAAGCCGGCCAACAGACGACGTTTAAAGACAAGGATAGAGCTAGTGGTGGCAAAAACATGTAAATATAGCATTGAGCTGAATGAAAATGTTTTAATTTTTTGTTAACTACACATTATGGTGAAAGTTTGTGCAGCTCTTGGCCTTACAAACGTATTCGATCGTTGCGGAGGATTATCTTTTAACAGGTAACAAACTTTTATTTAAATTCATCAAGTTTATAAAGTACATACACGCAGCGAGAGCTAATTAGGTTTTTTTTATATTTCTGAAGCAATTGTAAACTGTTGTGTACGATTCAAATAGAAAATTTGCGCGAATTTTTGTAAAAAATTACATAATTACAATGCTTTCTGCTATTGTTTTGCCACCCAAAATATGGCGACTCGTGAAAAATAACGTCCTGCGCATGCGCAGTTCGAAAATGTTCGAAAATGATCGGCTTCACATGATAACTATTGAAATGTACGGCAGCTGCCACTCCATAGACTAATACCTCCATGGTCCAGACCTGTTCTTCTACGGCCGTGCTCGAGTATATAGTTGTTTGTTTTTTTCGCTGGATGTTGCATCCGACCTCTATACAGTTCTTTTCGTGGTAATGCAACAGAGTGGTTTTCGTCTGTAACCAGTTTTTACATACTTTATGTTGCTAACGGAAAATAAAGTGCCTAAAGTGATAGATGTGTGACGCGATTAGAGCAAACAATTATGTATACATTTTATATTTGTACTGGTATTAGAGTGACCTAGTTTTGAAATTCACGTAAGTTATTTTAACTTGTGTGGCATGTTATTTGTCTCTGTAGGCCTATTACCTAGGTGGGCCCGCGAAAACTCTACTTGATATGGCCAATCACATTTCTTGTTGCACGCAAATTGAAATCATTGCACAGAAATATAGAGCTTGTTCTATGCTCACAAATCGCGTCGTCGCTTGCATTGCATGTGATATTCAGAGAATTTTGTGTCCGACATGCAATGCAATTTTAGCAGATTGCAATGAAATTGTGTATTTATTGCGTCGTGTGATTTCAGCTAGATGTTTGCAAGTTCAATGTTCACAGAGATAGGGTGTGATATGTGTAGACAGCAAGTCTCACGAAAGACTTAAAACTAAAATGATAGCCCTCCCGTTTTATGAAATAAAGAGAATCCCAACAGCATCACTCTTAAATATAAAGCACGTGTAATGTGGAAACAAGTCGGCGAGATAGATGTGATGTTGAAACTACTCATCCCAGCAAGGAAAATAGAGGTAATGTCACTGTACCAAGCAATTAGCCAAACAGGTACTTGCAAAACATATTAGCTATTTATTTACAAATCATTTGCATAAATGTTATAAATTAAACAAAGTTTTTAAGGGTACAAATAACATCATCAACAAACCAACTATATTTTCTCGTCGTGTGCCATGGAAAAATGCCCTCAAAATATATTCCGCGGAAAGGATATTAAATTGTTGCCCATTTTGATCCCGCTTCTTTGGTAAAAAAAAAGCATTTCAGTTTTGAACTTCTACTGTATTTCGTAACTATTAAAACTTAAATTTGTACACGAAAACGTAAATAATTAAAATTCACAGATTAGTGGATACAGATAAAGATATCCAACTTTTATGGTAATTCACTTTCACACACCCGAAAATTGTCAAATGCGCATGCGCGAAGAACACAGATATACTTGCGTCGAGCCATTTTTGCTAGTCGCAGATTTTCAGGCACTTTGCGCCGTCACGTGACCACTTGCACATGCGTATTTGTATAGTGATTTGAAGCTATCTTAGATATTTACCTACTCTATGGAATGAAGTGTTGCTGCTGTGAATGTTGAAGGAATGCACGTGTGATGCTATAGTTGAATGTTTCTTAAATTTTTTATGATATTTCCGAATGAATTTTTATTAAAATGGTTAAGGAGCAATACAGAGAAACTAATTTAGCACGGAAAATGTAAGTGGCAGTTACTGTCATTTTTTTTTAAATTAAATTATTGAGTTTGAAATTAGTTCAGGAATTATTATTAGTTTATTTATTTTTTTTATTTATTTATTTAATACAATACAATAACAATGCAATTTCAACATTCATTGATTTCGTTTGAACCCCTTGAGCATAGCTCTAATTGGGGTCCTATTACAATTTTACAATTTTGACAGAGTACGGAACACAATTTACAATAAACTATAAACTATGTACATATTCAAGAGTAGAACTAGTAAAATACGTGGTCCCACAAGGATTAATTCTGGACCCGCTGTTGTTTTCGATGTATATAAATGATTGGCACAATTTATAAAATGTCACGGAGAAGCTGTATTGTTTGCAGATGACACCAGTTATAGTATTTTCACACAAAAACCCCATGTCTCTTAACACCATTATAATTGATGCAATGAATATGCTAAACTTAGTTTTTCAGCAAACAAATTCGCTCTTAACACTAATAAAACTAAATTTATTTATTTTAGGTTAAACAAACTTCCTCCTAAAATTGTTAATTCTTTGCAACAACTTAAACATTGAAGAAGTAGCAAGTACCAAATTTCTTGGGCTAAATATTGATCAGAAACTGAACTGGAAAGAGCATGTTAAACAACTTGTACTTAGACTTAACTCGGCGTGTTTTGCACTAAGGTGTATGAGAAAATTAGTGGATATTAAAACAAATACTATGGTTTACTATGGCTATTTTAATTGCTTAATGACGTATGGAATAATTCACTGGGGTAACTTACAAAATGCCAAAAAAGTCTTCACGCTACAAAAAAAAAAAGCTATAAGAATTCTGAATGGAGTAAAACCTAAACAGTCCTGCAAACCTCTCTTTAGTAAATTAGAAATCTTGCCATTTCCATGTGAGTACATTCTAGCCGTACTAAAATTGACTACTGAAAACAAAGTACTTCTTATCACAAATGATGAACTACACTCGTACAACACAAAAGGTCACAAGAAATATTATTTACATTCAAACATTATTATTTTTATAGTAAATATCAAAAGGGATATTATTACTCAACTATTAAGATCTACAATAAATCTTTAAAGTTGACATGTTTGAATAAGGTGTGCAGTAATAAGAAATTTTTAGAATCAGTTAAGTTGCACTTACAGTAATACATTTTTTATCCTGTTGAAAAATATTTAAATATTTCAGCTTTTTAAACCAAATAAAGGAAACTCAAAATCATGTCCTAGGCATTATCTTAGATGTAGGACTAAAAAGCCCTGGTGCCTTTACTAATACTATTGGAGTTATTATTTTTATTTAATTATTATTATTTTTTAAAATTAATAACAGTAGGTTCTGTGAAAGATATAGTAATGCAGAAAACAGTTTGTACAAATTGTATGAGATGACTTATAAAAAAAAGGGGTTGGCATAGTATAAAACATTGTACTGTACAAAATTGAATATGTTTGTATGTACAAAATTGAGTATGTTCATATGTTTCAATTATGTGTATCATGAACACTTTTTCTTCTCTTTGTCTAATATTATATCCTATAGCCTTGTAGCATAGCTGCATGTAAAAGGCTCAGTCTAAATTAAAATATTATAAATAAATAAGTAATATATATAGAGCGTACTTTTGTTTCTACTTTGGGTGTATACAAATACAGTATTTGGTACCGGTATAGATTAGGGATAGCTAGTTATTCATCATGTACTGGCCAAACTGTTGATTTTAGAGGCGCAGTTATTAAAATGTCTCCATAGAGCTCTTGATTTCTAAACTGATTCCTACTTATTACATAAATTTATACTATGTGGAGATCTGAATATTGACTTTTTGAGTGACACAAATGAAAAAATTTGCCTAAAAATCTATTTGCTATGTTTAATCTTACAAATGTTGTACGCACAGAAACAAGTATTACAGATATAACTAGTACGTGCAATGACTAGGTGGTAACAAATATTACTATTACTGAAAATTTAAACCTAGGCATCTCGGACCACCTAGCTCAATATTGTTCGCTTCCAGTGGTGGCCACAAAAAATGAAGGTAGGCTAGCAAAATTATGTCTCGAGATTACAGTGTATATAACATCGAAAACATGAATACAATACTAAAACAAGTAAACTGGTTGGAAGTATATGAAGAGAACAATGTTGAAAGTTAGTTTAATGCATTTCTCAGGTTATTTATTCAGATATTTGAGTGCGTGTTTCCTAAACAATGTAGACTACTTAAAAGTAAAACAAGTAGGCCAAAATGGATTACACTAGTTGTAATCACATCCAGCAAAAACTGAAAACCACGGTTGTAGAAGTATGGCCGTGCTGAAAACACTACACAAAACTTGTGAAGAATAATTCTGTATGAGCAAGGGTATTTATTTGTCATACACTGTTTTATCTATGGAGTAAATAAAGTAATGGAAAACTAAGAACCAAGACTTTTATTCAAGACTGTTTTGTCACATTTAATGGTGCTGAAAACTCGGAAACTCTTCACAAAAGACTTCATGAAGGTGAGACTAATTATTTATTTGTTGAAGTAACTAGGAAACGCTTGACCACAGGTAATTGCTTTTAATAGGCCTATTCATGTCCGATTTGCAACTTCTGAAACGAAAATGTACGAGAGAAAGAGGTAACCTTACACGTTTTATAAATGAAATAGACAGTTTTACAGATACTACGCTCGTAGATCAATATAAATATTATAGAGAATGACTTCAGGATACATTGCAAAATGTTGTTGCCTTAGATCAGGCATACTCAACCTGGTGCTCGCGAGCACCCGAGGAAAGCAAAATGGTGCTCGATTAGTTGAGGTCGAAAAGTGCTTGCAAGCAACCTTATTCCACATTTAAAAAATCTGTAGAAAGGGGAGGAGTGATGCAGTAGAGATGAGCAATATATCAGTTTCCAGTTGTATCGAGAAACATGATCTGTGAATGGAGTGAATGCACACCAACTAGAGATAAATATCACTTAGAAGCCGACTACCGACTCATTATCTCAGCACGTATTCATTTACACTCCATCCTACAAGATAACTAGAAAGACACAACTTTAAGATAAACGAGGGACTAGTCTCTTATTTCACTTCGCAGAACTGTTCATAATGAATTGGTAGTTCGTGGACTGCACATCTCTACTTCGCACTAAAGTAGAGCTATGTGAAGTGTGAGTTGTGGGTTTTTATGGACAAGTTTATAGGCTAATTGGAAAATGTACTGGGAATGAAGGAGAGACATCACCATCAGCAGAGTCAAAGTCACCAGTAGTTTCAAATATGGGCAGCGAATGTAGGACGCAAAAACCATACTCATTTCAAAAAATTGGGAGACTGATTATCTTGTAGTGTAGAACGGCTATAATACAGGTGTAATCTGTCTACTTTGTTCCGCTTCTTTAGCCGGATTTCGTAAAGTAAACTGTTAAAGAAAAAAAGCGAAACTCATCACAGTGCCTTCATGAAGGAATATCCTGTAGCCTCTGGCGCACAATTCTGTGAGGTGAGTGACTTAAAGATAAAGTTAGTGTCAGCAAAATCTGTTTTCATCCAACAGTAATATTAATAAACTTTCTATAGAAGTTCAATAGATATGGCTAACAAACTAGTTCAGAAAGGAATGGCATTTTCATGTGGAGAGGTGGTCAAAAACTGTATTGTTTCAGCAGTGACAACACTTGTCGAAAGCATACCTGAAAAATACCGGAAGGTTATTATTAATGCTGCAAAGAATGTACCTTTAAGTACAGTCGCCGGGCATGTTAATGTTATTGCTGCTCAAATCAAGGAAAAGACTCAACAAAAATGGTCTGAGTGTGCTTACTTTTCGCTAGCAGTGGACGAGTCTACCGATGTTGCTTCGGTAGCTCAACTAATGTGCTTTGTGTGTTGAATTGATTGTCATGGGACAGCTGATAATTTATTTTTGACATTTATACTCCTGTCAGGCACAACTACATGTCAAGACATCTACACTGCTGTTACGAACTTCTTCGTGTCTAATGACATTGATGTGTCAAAGCTTGTATGTGTGGTTACTGATGGCGCACCTTCAATGGTAGGGAAAAACAAAGGATTTGTTACACTTTTGAAGAAAGATGAGCAGTTTCCTTCTTTCGTTGATTTCCACTGCTTGATTCATGTTGAAAACATTGCTAGTCAGAGTCAGTTCCGGAAATTTCAGAGCATTTTAAGTAATTGTGAAGGTGATTAATTTCCTTGTTGCAAAACCTCAACAAACGCCTGCTGAAAGTATTCTTACAATATTTGTGTGCTCCACATTCAGATTTAATTCTTCATACAGGTGTTCGCTGGCTAAGCCAGAGATTAATCATTACACGTGTTTGGGGACTTTTTGAAGAAATTAAGGCGTTTATTTCTTCTAAATGTTACGCCGCTCAGTTCCCTCAGCTGTTCAAAGATGAATTCAGGATCACTCTATCATTCATTGTGGATTTGTTTGAGTATTTGAGTGACGTAAACATCCGCCTTCAAGGACAACAAAAAACTGTTATGGATAAGATGTTTTGAGGAAACATTGCTCATATCCTTATTTTTTAAAATAGAACGTTTCCATATTTTGATTATTAGCAGTTTTTGATAGGCCTACTCTTGGTTTCAGTAAAACAATGAAAACATTAACAGAGGTTTTTCTTGGTTGAAAGATAAAAATTGTATTTACAGCATAAAACTATTGTAGATAAAAGTAACCATGCAAAGAACAGTTTTCAACTATACGACCTTGTATAGGTCTCAAGAAATTATTATAAATACTAGATATTTTGTACGTGTAATTGGCCTATAATGTGTAAAGAAACTTGTGAATTGTAAAGATGTAGCTCATTGAATTTCATATTGTAGAGCAAAATTTATCATTATTAGTATTGCGTTATTGAACACAAAATCGCAGAAAAATAAACTTATTTTGTCAAGTAACATAAGAAGTGTCCTAGCCCTCGTTTACAGTTTTAAACATCGCGACATGTTGTACTGTTGTAAATGGCAATTTATCATATTATGTCCAACCATTGTCTTTTTAATTTATGTTCGTAACTGAACAGAACACTAACCCCTGTAACTCCACTCGCGGTCGAAACACGCCCTTATTCGTGGCAGGAATCGCACAACGACCTCCCGCACCGTACTCAGGCCACTGACTCAGCTTCTTGGCCTGCGAATTGCGATTAAATCAGCGGACGTCTAATCGCCTTTGCCCGACAATTAAATGTAATCAAACGCGTATATAAGGCTCCTTGTAACACACCCCTGGTGGCCTACCGAGACGCGGACCCGCGGGACATGAACACACGCATCCATCCGTGGCTGAGGCCCAGACTCGTCTCTCTCTCGGCACCGCTGCCGGCACGCACGTCAAGCGACGATTTCAGACGCAGCTCCCCCCAGCCAATCAGGAGCTTTGTTTCGAATCTCCGGCCTTCCGGTATTGCTCCGAATTCGGGCGATTACGACCATCTTTCGTGGTGATTTTATTTCCAAAAGTCACAGTTTACATTTATATAATTTTGCCATCATTCTTTATTACAAGTAACTGTACTTATTGTAAAGCATATACAAATACTTAAAATTTAAATTAAACGGTTGGGAGAGTTGGCCGTTGTTTAGCTTTCCTCGCCCCTAACCCCTGGCAGCCTTGTGCAGGCGGTAGGAGGGGTCGACCGGCACTTCGTCACTGTCGACGGCTACACAGCAACTACCCTGGCTCTGATCTCATCTCCTCCCCAGTCCAAGATATAAAATATACGTTAACTCTCCCTGATCATCCTATTATCATCCCTATCACATAATACTATTTACACAGAGTACAACAAAACTTGAACCAACTCTGTACTCCAATTCTAGCCTGTTTAAATGCCGTGATTGCCACCGCTTAATACTAAGAACATCTGACACTTAATTCTAATGGACAGTCTTTAATGGTTTTTGCTGCTAGACAAGTTTGTAGTGAGGATTGATTAGAGTCTATACCAAGGGACATAGAGGATAAAAATGGGAGAGTCCTTATTACAAGAGGAAGGGGTTACATCAGTGGTGCCACAGGGAAGTGTGCTGACCTCTTGTTTAAAGTAATGGTGACACGTCCTTGGCTGTGTGTGGCATCGCCGTTCGGGGCTTTGACGTTATGTTAACGTGAAGTGCACCGGTTAGCTCAGTTTGATTAGGTTTCATACACCATCAGTCAGGTTTTAACTTGAAGTGAGAGACTCAAGATTCGTCAGTAGTTATATTTATTTCACACAGATGAACTACATTTCATAACATGCAGTACCGTTCAGTATTGCACTTTGCATTTAAATTCAATTAGCCTTTCGAGCGACGCTTAGCTACCATGATTTTTCCGTCCGACTTGTATGGGTTAAGCTCTGCCCAGTTATTTAAAAAACTGACGAAAATAAATATCAATAACAAACTTATAGGACCTGTTTCACTGTTGGTACACCCGCAATACTCATCACCTGACTAATGCCTGTGGTATACAAAAAATAAAAATTAGGAAATCATTGTCTATGTCCCTTCTAGTCATGCCAACGGACTCAAGGCTTTCTCCCCCATCTGTCCCACACACGTCCTTCCTCTCACGCCATCCCTGCACGACTGTTAAATCATCGACGGTCATGGTAGCTAAGGTATCCCTCGGCGGAGTGATACAACAGACTCCAATTCTCCCAAAAATAGTAAAATGACACTTAAACATATAACAAAGGATTCCAAAATTTGAATATATAGTTTTTACATTGAAATAAAATTATTTATCCACACAAATATAATAATTGGGGACAAAATGTGCGCAACAGCGGAACTACTTTCGCGGCGCAATACCCTAAGCAACCCCCTGTGATGGCTGACCTACGTGCATCAATAACCTACGTCATGGAGAGAATTCCATGAAGCAAGCGATCAACCACAACGTCAGCGCCAGAAATCCTACAGCCTGGAGAAGCTTGCAACACCTGAAGTTACTCACTTCACCAGGGAAAACTTAATAATATGCTAAAATGGCCAAAACTCAAAAATTAATCAAAATACAAGAAAAAGTTATATCAACAAAAATAATTAAAATTTTACTGTGGTCAATTTGAAACCAAACAAGCCAGGAAAGTAATCAAATGACTCTACGTTAAAATTCTTTGACTAATTTTATATGAAAATTTTGAAAATATGAATTTAAATTAACATGTCCCCAATTACTAAGTTATTGAATTCTGTTGTATCATACCGGACACTTGACAAACTCAACCTGAAAATGGCATATAGCCTGTTATGAAAGATTTACATATGAATTTAAATAGGAAAACAAAAAATACTTTATAAAGATTAAACCAAAATGGGTAAGTGGCTGAACACTTCACACCATGTGTTTGGGAGTGGGTGGCAAAATAAGAATGGAGTTAGTAGTACAGTGAAGGAAAAGGTATACATAATAATGGTATTGCCAATATTGGAGTATGTAGCAGCTTAGTGGGACCTCTATGTCAGATTATAGGTGCGGGAGTTGGTGAAGGTCCAAAGATGGGCAGCGAGATGGGTGAAATATAAATAAAGAATGAAAGGGCAGACTGACGAGCATGAAGGAAATTTAAGGCCATCATTGATGTTGAACGATTCAGAATGGGACTCACTGAAGGATAGGCTAGTCAGGATGTACATTGTGGTGAACGGAGAGGGAAGATTGCATAAGTCAGGCTGCCTATACACTAAGGCAGAGTATAAAGGAAGACTGAGTAATTGTGAAAAGATTCAGAGGGTGAGGAGCAGAACAGCATGAGGTAGGCAGTCTATGGTTATGAGGTCAGTGGGGAAGTGGAATTTACTTTAGGAGTTTTATTGTTATTGTTATTATTATTGTTAAAGTTGTTATTAAATGTTATACATTTTTGTAACTATAATGTTTTGTTTTGCAGCTCTCACATCTGTTTTGGCCTTGATAGTCCTCAACAGATCCAGCAACAAGCTCATATCCATGTTGTGGCAAAGACTTTGTATGGCCAAGACACTCAGCGCACGCCAGTTCCATATGGCGTGTTGGACAGGCGAATGGTAATTTTCATAAATTGGCATTTTTATGCACTGTTTTAAATTTTATTATTTGCTTACAGTAATGTTTTGTGATTTGTTGTAAATGAAGAGATTTTGATTAGCGCTTAACAGGAGGATATTCTGCTCTGGTGGGGGATGATATGAAATGAGTACAGTGTGTCTGAAAGAATGTGTACGAGAAACAGAAGATCTTTGAGAAAAGCTGCTAATCAGTGGCATTGTCCAGCACTATTTCAAAGCAGAAATATGTATCTAGGCCTTTATAATATCCTAATTGAAAAAATACTAGCGTTTTCATTGGAAGATAATTTTAGTATAGTAAAATTATTTTCAAATCAAAACACAAGTATTTTTGAAATTTGGTTATCATATTAAAAATTATAAAAATTACTGTTATCCATTTTTGTAGATTTTGTGGTTTCAAGCCATTATTTTTCTAAAAACAGTTTTTAATTTTTTACTCTAAAGTAAAGCATACTATCACATAGTGCTATATAAATAAACGTCCACTGATAAGATATATACTTGGCGAAGATATGTAATTGGATTATGATGACTAGTTCAGTTTTTATTAGGCTAACTATTGAGTATTCTAGTTGTTTGCTGGACATTGTACCTTTCCATACCATTTAAGGGTGACATCATAACTAAAAGTAAGTTTGATTCGTAGCCAATTATGTTATTATTTAATTTAGGACAGCAAGACATGTAAAATAAGATGACTATGCTATTGGCCCTCAAGATATTTATTAGTAAACTTCAAGCAAAGAAAAGGGTCCAGACTACTCTCAATTTTCCCTACAGCTAAGTATAGCTGTTGTAATTATTAATGATACTTTTTTTTACTAAATATTTATTATCTTTAATACATTGTCTCTCATACAAGTTTCCTATTACTGCCAGCATCCCTCTGCAGTGCTGCCAATGCAGTCTGCCAATATACCTAACCATGTACAACAATACCTAATGTAATTATGAGACATTTAATATGTGAAAGATCACGTCTATCCTGTCTTCAAACAGTTTTTTTTGGTTTACAAGTAACATATTTTATGAACCGAATTGATTTTCAAACTTTTAATTAGTGATCAGAACTGGCGACCTGGCAGTCCAGTTTTAATTTTTTTTTTTTTTTGCCTGCTTGCCAGAGCATGTATTTTCGTAAAGTTATAGACTATTTTTTTTAAATTTTTGATGATTAAAACACTGAGAAATAAAGACTGATATTGTGAACACATTTAAATTTCACAAGGCCTAAATGCAGTACGTACTAAAGTTTTACAGTTACAACATTAATTTGAAAATTACTGGAATTTTACAGTTAGTTTTTAACACTTATTCTGTTCTAAATCATTTTTATTTATCATTTGTGAACTATTTCAAGGAACGGTATCAAATTTTTACGTACTTTAATCCTGATCGGCTAATCTGTGCTAGTTTTGTGGATATGATAGTTGACTGTTTCACTAACTTCGGATGTATTTGCCGTTCGTAACTTTCCTGTGAAATAACTCAAGGAGACAAATGTTTTTGGCCTCATCACAACACTGGATGACCAACTTTGTAATTTCATATTTACTTCTGTGGAATTTACATGTGCTCCTCTTCGCCAAACTTCCCCCTTATACTTCCTCTCTCTGCATAGTGGGTACACAGAGGTTTCTTGGTGGCTGCAGTAACTTTAGATGTAGTATAAAAATTTTATTTTCTTAGTATATCCTCTCTATAATGACCCTAGTAAGGTTCTCGAGAACAGGATCATTTTACAGGGGTGTTTGTTATAGATACAGTAAAACTTCTATTTTGACTAATTTTCTCTCTGAAAATACAGACTGTATAAAGAGTTGGTCATAAGGAAAAGGTCATTATATAGGGGTTTTACTATTACATTCCGCTGTTATTGTCAGCAGTGCCTTGCATGGCTGGTGATTAACAAACTCATTACTGTATTATTAATAATTAAACAATATATACATTAGGCCTAGCAGCAAAAATACTTCTGGCTGCATCTTCTCTAATTACTGTCCCTTGCAGTTTGCAGGAGTTTTAGTTATACATTACGTTAATTAATATTTTTGTGGGTAAGTTAATTCTACATGTATGCAATGTAGTACATCCATGTGTTATACCAATGCACATTTACAAATGAAATGGAAAAGTACAACTGTCAAGTACTAATTAGTTGATTCCATTTAATTACTCAATACAGGAACTTTCCTAAATCCATACAATTCGTACGTATTAATGTCTCCCCTGTCACCCTCATTTAGAAGAATCAAATATCCCAAAAACAAAGCAATACAACTCTTACCTCTACTTAGGCCTATAGAAAAGCACACAAAACCAACACTGTCCTAATATCATTCGTCTTAGTGTCCACTAGTAAAGTTTGCATTTACAAAGAAATAGGGAGCAGGAATACCCCTTTCGAAGATTTAACTGATATATAGTTCATATTGCGAGAGGCCTCACTAGAGAATAACTATCAAAATCTGCCGAAATAAATATCCCTATGAGGATGTTCTGTTAAAAGGCAAGTTCTCCCAACTTGATGCGCAAAATGTTTAAATCCGACTTAATATTCTTCTTATCTCGAATTCTGACGGTTTAACTTCCGAGAAATACCTCGCCAGCGACCGCACTGCCTCGGTAATCACTCCTCGAGACTTCCGATGATGTACGGGTTAAATTGGCACCTCCAATTCGGCCGGTGACAATGCCAAAATACTTAGGGGAAAGCCAAGAGACAATATTTCCAGATGTTTTTGTAAAAAGTCACCAAGTGGCCGAATTCCAATATCAATAATGGATTAATAGTATCTTCCCTCAGAGGCATGACACATCATTAGGGCCATTAAATCTGATCTCCACCAGCCATCAAGTTCAGGTTGTCAAACACTCCACCGTATTCGCACACTGCCCCGATAGCAACGGCCGTCTCACCCAACGATTCACTAGAGAATCATTGCCGCCACCCTCCTACTCTCTTCCCAACCAGTATACACTGTTGCGGCCCCACAGGGGAGAGGGTATAGGTTTCTCATATAGCACAGTCAAATTGTACACCTGGGGAGACCATAACCCATGGCAAGCAACACACTTCCTCTCAAGGCAGTACAGTGTAAATCAGTATGTAAATATGTAAATAAATACTGTACATGATGCCATCTTGGTATTTACTCATCAGTTTCAGTTTTCATCATACCCAGCATGCAGAATAGGAATAGAATATCAAGCTTTCTCATCACAAAATTGGTAGTAATACTAACAGTTGTGAAGATTTTCCTAGAAAGCTAGTCTTTTGTGCTATAACACAGAACCATGTATGAAGTCATTTGCAACAAGCCAGTCAGTTTTTTTCTGAATTTGCTCAAGTACTATAGTAATTTGTTTACCCATTGGTCATATTAAACTTACTTGATGAAGAATAGGTTCTGTTTTCGTGTTGTCTCTTTGATTGTGGTGTCTTCTTGTTTGTTTGTGATTATTGTGATAATGTATGACAAGTCAATTTATTGTGAATTTTCCTTTGTAAAATAATGGTCAAATTTTGTTTATTCAAGGGCACAAATCAAAAAGATGCTAACTGTGCAACGTGTGGGAAGGGCCTTAATGATTGTATAGGTCACTATGGCTATATTGACCTAGAGCTGCCAGTTTTCCATGTTGGTTATTTCCGATCTGTCATTACGATTCTCCAGACTATTTGCAAGGTGAGTAATAATGCAGTGAGGTAAGAATATTAAATGTGTAGTACCTTCCTATATTTTTGTTTGATGGGGATTAATTGAGGTATTGCACAATAAAGAGTTTTGCATTTTTTTTCCAGTGAATACAATTTTAGGAGGATTTAGATTTCATGACCAATTGAAACTAAACTTTTTATGATCAAAGAACAGTATTAAGGCCAGAGGCTCTTAAGTTGTCTTATGAATATTTTTTTTTAAAATCCTAAATGGTTTCAAATATTGTAAATCTGTCCCTTAGATGTGTTGAAAATTGTTTCTACTATAAAGAAAAAAATGTTAATAATAATTTCTTTTTGTGAAAAAAAACTAGGCATCTTAGAAATACAATTTTTCAACTTAGGTATGTGACAATTTTACAATATTTGAGGGGCTGAGAACAAAAACCAGGTAAGTGACTAAATCCTCATTGTGAGTGATATGCAATTGAAGTATAGCTCTGCATAATAAAATCCACATCAATGTTTCTGTTGTTAGGATTAATTTTTTATTATTTAGACAACATGAATGTAATGCTCAATAAGGAAAATGTGTTTATGGTTAATATTATGCAAATGAAAAAAATTACAATGTACATTGTCAGTCACTTGACTGGTTTAAACTACAAGAAATGTTTGAGCAAAAACCAGGTAAGTGATTTTCTGTACACACAACATTCACTAACCCTGTATAAAACTTGATAAAGCAAAGTATATAACCGTTTCTATCCAAACAC
>PNEQ01003891.1:0-15116 GCA_003012365.1 Medauroidea extradentata
CAACCTCTAGTATATTATTATTGTATGTGTACGAAAATATTTTTAAATAACGTCTAATTGCAACTTATTGCATTTTGGCTAACAATTTCCCCAATTTTTAAAATTAAAATTTTTAATTTTGACCGTCACCGAGAATCGTGTCGTTAGATCGGTGTTGTCGTTAGATCCGGTGTCGTTAGATCGAGGCTCTACTGTAGTTAGGTATGTGAAACTTCTAGTAAGTCCAAGCTGCTGCCAGTCTTTGATCATTATTGTTGCTAGATAAATGAATTCTTGTCAGTGACTACAATCTGGATAATTTCATTGGCTGTCTTTTTAGTTCACTTTCAATATTAAATTTTCATCAGGGCAGTATTGGATTTTTTCACATGTGCCACAATTTCATTACTCGTCCCTTGGATCATGTTTCTTCATCTTCTTCTTCAATGCACATTATGGTGAACAGGACAAAGTATTTATAGCTTGCTGTAATATGATTATGCTTACAGTGAATATTGTGCCTAACTACCATGAAAGGTTTCTAGAAAAATTGCTACCAAACCTGTGAAATAGGTGGAACTGTTGTATTAGATGTTTCTGGAAAATTTTGACCCACCCCAAAAACTTAAAAATTTGCTATTTTCTAATTAACTCTGTGTTCAGCCATCTCTGGCGCAAAAAGTACTATGTAGTTTTTAGTGTAATAGAAATAGATTTTAATAGGTAGATCTGTTCCGAAAAAAATTTTGCTCTTAGCAGTGCATGTTCGGCCTCCACGTATGGTGAATAAAGTCCAAATACAGCACAGCGTGTAACATTTTGCAGGCAACTCAGTGGCATAACTAGGATTTTTTAAAAACGAGAAGGAGAATGGGTTTGAAGCTGGAAATTTTATGAAGAAATTCCAAACACGCCTTTAAAGCAGGGAGTATGGCGTTCTTTCCCTGTGGAATGGAACGTTTCAGTATTTAAGGTGCAAAGCAGTGTTCATGTAACAACTTTAAATATATCTCCGGTAGGAATATTATAAGATTTGTTTTAGCCTTTGGGGTTGAGGGGTTGTGACTCTACAGTGATCTCTCAATTTAAAATCTTCCAGTTTAGCGATTCTATCACTTCAACAACTGTATTTTTGGTCCCATCTTAAGTACAAACAAACTTTATTCATTCAGTTTAAAGACTCTTTCAGTTTGACAATTTTTTTCAGTCCCATGAGAGTTTTCAAATAAAATAATTACTGTAATATTTTTACCCTTTTTGTGGTGTAACTACTGCATTACATATTTACTTGTTTTTCGCCAGGATATTGTATTCTTTGTTGTTGAAATAAGCAGACAGTTCCAAATGAACTACAGTAGAGTCTCGTTATAGCGAACTGTCACGGTTCTGTGTTCGAACTTCGCTATAGCAGAATTTGGCCGATTCTGACCCCTAAACCCAAAAATTGCATTAAAACTGTCTTTAATCTTATTTAATTACAAAGTAGTACAATATCTTAAGGAAATATAAGGTTAATTTTAACAGGTAAGTATGCGCTGGTTACAATGATACCAAACAAGTATGGGTGCAGCTATTCGCTAAGTCAAAACGGGCCAAAATCTCTGCCGTGTCATGTAAGTATGGTTATCTTTCGCTGGGCCGCCTCAGCGGTGTCTCGCCCGTGCGGCCGCACGACAAAAGTGCATGCGCCGGCAGTCAACATGATTACACGGCCGGCCGCTGCAGACCAATGTAATCAGTTTGACGAGTGTAGCAGTTTATTTATACATACATTTATTTATTTTAGCCAGAATGCTCTGATGATAATTTTGTGTGCCCTTTCACACTGTTTCGGACTTGTACATTTTGTATATATATGTATATACTATACATTTCATAAATGTGTGAAGATTGTGTTGTGCAAGATTGTGATTAGTGTTACCTGGACACACATGCCCAGTTTGAATTTCCCGCTCTCGGGCTACTATATTGGATGTACATTTTGGTGTGAGTTGGCGACCTTGTCATTGCCAACTCTTAGGTTGGTGTCCCTGTTCCAGCAACAAGAGGACAGTCTACAACTCAACATGGCGGTGATTGATCGTGTCGGTGGACTCATTCGCCAAATATTGTTAAATCGTTAAGTAAATGTTACATCCATTTAGTTTACAGTTCTTTGTCTCGTTCATGTAACCCACACTGTGGCACCCGTCGAATAATTTGTGCGCATGCCCGGGACATATAAAAGTCAGCTTGGACGGGTGAATGTATAATTGTTCACTTGTCCGTTGGGCAGGTAATGCTAGTATTATCTGCCAGCAAAAATAAGCGACGCCAACATTGGTAGTTGCTTTATTTTAGCGCACTAGTAGTAAACTGTGTTTAGAGGCGGCACGAAGTTAAGTTCGAAGCCAATTAGTAGTAACAGAAGTGCGTGCACGTGTATGAATTGACATTGAGCAAGGTCACAAGTTTGTGATTTTATTCCGGCAGTGTGCCAACAGAAAACGTGTCTGACCTACGTGAGCTCTACCAAATCTAGATAGACTGTTCGTTTAAAAGCAATGCTAAAGCTAACATGCTCGTTCTTGCACACGGCCCACCACCCGTGATTTTTTTTTTTACTTTTTATTTTTCTTTCTACTTTATATTTTTTCTTTCTTCTCCTTCAGCTGTCCAAACAGATTCGTTCCAAGACAAAAAATAATGTGACTTACTCTTGTTCCCACGTTATTCCTGACGGTGTGTACGATACTTTAACAATGCAACTACCAGCCCGCAAGGATTTATTGCTTCTCGCTCTCAAGTTTATGGGACGTTTAGTGTGTTAAATTATAATTTATAATTAGTGTACAGTAAATGTTGAAATTGCCATTAAACTAAAAGACAAAAACATGAACGGCCGACTGTGTGAGCATGAAAGTAAATCAGAACAGCAAATGCATTGACAGGAGATGGTAACGCCATTGCGTCCTTTCATCTGCAGTCCTTCCTGCTTATCTCAAAAAGCTGAAGGTCTACGGAGTAAATATGAGATGTAGCAAGCTAAGCAGAGATAAGCACGAGTAGTTGTGTCGGTGCGTATGTGAGGGAAAGAGGCAGCGCTATCGTATCTCCCAGAGGCATTTCTTCTGTATCCGTGTTGTGTGACTCAGATATAGCACAGCTGGCGGCAATTATTCTTAGCGAAGATACAGCATATGTCCGCCGTTATTCAGTCAGAACACGCAGTTCTTGTTCCAAATAGCCGTGTCATCTGAGCTGAGCGGAAGCTTTTTGGGAGCGCCTGACAACAGTGTGTCTGGCATCGGAGCCTTTCTCTCTTTATCTCCCCCTCCCCCCAATAACTTCCCCATTTTATCGCAGTTCCTTCGCATTTCCTAAAATTCCGGGCCTCTAATTATAGCTGAATTCTAATGAATGTATTTTAAATAATCTTTCCTGCTCGCGATGTTAACTTTTTCCATTTTATTCCTTCAAAATTATTTTTAAAAAAATTTTTTTTTTTGGCGGGTATTGAGAATACTGTTGTAGTTGCGTTGTTGTAGTAGCCGATGGCGTCGTTGCGTGGCTCGACTGCACGTATATCAAAATCGTAATCCAAAGTCGTAATTCAAAGTCGTAATCCAAAATCGTTATCAATAATTAAAATCAGAAATGCAAGCTGTATGTGAAACTAAATACGGTTGAGAGCAAAATGATTAACTATGGAACCGTAGCCAACTGTCACCTTGGTTGAAAATGGGTGGGGGAAATAAAGGACGCAATTGTATGTTTAGAACAACGCGCGCTTAGTTTGGGGAGGGAAGCTATGTGTCCAGGCAGAAGCATGACTCACGTGACAGTGCCAGCTAGCTGGCTAGGTGAGGGGAGGGATGGCGGCGCGAAGGTTGCATCCGGCTAACGAATATCTACTCACTTCACAAGGTCACGTACATCACCGCAAGCTTGCTTCACACGGTCACGAATTTCACTGCAAGCCTACTTCACACGACTCGCCATACATACTCATAAAATTCACATTTTTCATGGAATTTTTTTGCAATTTTTTGACGGTTCCTCAAAAAGACTTTGCTATAACCGTGTTTTCGCTATTTCCGTGTTCGTTATAATGGGATTCTACTGTAATATCCTGGAAGGACATCTACTACATTGATTTGACACAATACAGGATATAACATGAACATAACCAACAGCTTAAATTCCAGGGATAGCAATATTTGCTTTCACAAACGGTTTGCAGGGATATTGTATTATGTTTGTTGAAGTAATAATTTACAGTACAGTAAAACCTCTTTATAACGACCCCTCATGGTTACCGAGATTAGGGTCGTTATAGAGAGGTGGTCGTTATAAGATTTCGGACCCATTTGGAACCTTTATATGTCAAAATAGGCTGTTTTCGCATTAAATCCATGTTCAGTCATCTTCAGCAATAATAAATCTTACATTTAAACTTAGCTATAAACAAAATTTAGCTTTTTATTACCATGTCCTTTGTCGTGAAGTTAGCAGTTGGTGCCTGGCGCTGGCCCGAGGCGGTTGCGAGGAAGTAGTCAGTCAATCTCGGGCGGTGATCAGTGGTGGTCGTCTTGGTGCTGGGCGGAGGCCCGTTGTAGTAGTAATTGTCGAGCAGGGGTCCGCAGTGGTTAAGTTTTTTGCAATTTCATAATTACATTGTTTTTGTTTGTTAAGTCAGTCGGACATGGTAATGCCGGACAGCTAACGGATTTATTTGTGTTTGGTGAAAAACCGACTTTTTGTAAGAAACTTAATGAATCCAAACATCTGTCAAAGTTATATTAAAAATAAATAAACAGTTGGCTGAGTAAGTGAGTTTTCATGGGTGAAATCACGATGGTTGTTTAACCCTGAAAAAAACTTAAACTGAGCTATCCGGAGCACGCCAAGCCATATAACCTCAACGCCCACTACAGTGACAACAACAACAACAACAATAGACAACACACATCAGACGCAGCCGCGTCTCATCTTTAGCGCCAACGAACAGGGACAACAGATACACACACACAAACAAACGCAGCCGCGTCACACAAAAAACGTGATAAATTAGGCAGATCATTTGTTTACTATTATCACTGTGTTGACGGGACACTAAACAAACACACAATAAAAGAAAGTCTAACACATTAAAGGGCCGAACAACTGTTACCTATTTTTAAAAAAATTCCTCCACTTACAGGCAAGTTTTGTGCTCTAAGTTGGCCGAACCATTCCAGCACAGCTTCCTCCAAATTGGCGTGCATCATACGCCTTAGTTTTTTTACGTTTGCATTGCGTCCTTCCTTCTGCACTTCATTTACGATCTCGTCCCTCATTTTTAAGATCGTAAACAATTTTGATTTTGGGATGCCGAACACACGCACAATCTCAGACTTCGGCTTCTGTGTCGATTCCACTTCCTTGATTATTTCATACTTCTTCAGAAGCGACGAGCTGACTTGCTTTCCATTCATTATGGAAATATTGAAAGTCCGTATGAAGTTTTAAAAAATGTACGGGTCGTCAACAATCGTTTACAGAATCAAGCCTAATACTCGTAACCAAATCAAAAGCCAGAAAAACTGCGTGGGTCATCAATAATCGTTTACAGAACCAAGCCTAATATTCGTAACCAAATCGAAAGCCAAAAGAACTGTGTGGGTCGTCAATAATCATTCACAAACTCAAACCAAATAAATTACCAAATTGAAATCGTGAAAATCAAAGCGTAATAACTAATAAGTCGTTATAAATCGGAAAAAACCAAGAGAAATCCAAAAGTCACGCAATACTGTCCTTATAATAGAGCAAACAGAGAGCGTGTAACGTGTACAACAGCAAGCGAGAGCACACTGGCACGTGAACAAAGGTGGAGAATGCCGAGCACGCCAGGTATTCACGTGAGGGGAAAGGAAGATAAGAGTACCGTTACGGCAGGAGAGGGGAAGGATGAGTTACCGCTTGCCACGTGGAGTACAGTTCTCACCACTAGAAATGTAACACGGTGCACAAAAACCTTTTTTTGCAGCTTTTCTTGAAATTTGAAATAAAAAAAAATTAAAAAATCGCTGTTTCCAAAAAACGGGTTGTTATAGATAGGTGGTCGTTATAAAATGGGTCGTTATAAAGAGGTTTTACTGTATTTACGTAAATAGGCAGACTCACTGGTATCCCACAGTTTGGGAATTCAGATATGCCAAATCACTAAGATATCTTGTTAAGTTTTACAGTGTGTAATAGGTCTCTCAAAATCCAATATCTCTTTGTAAGTTGACGGTAAAATTTACTTATGCCTTTGTTGTGCATTTCAATATGTCAATTTCCTTGGTTTGAGAGCCAGTTACATTAATTATTTATTAATAATGATTGTAGATGTCATACTTAGGGTGGGGACAAATACCGTATTTACCCGAAAATAAGACAACTTTGAATAGAAGACGACCCCTATGTTTTTACTTGAGTCTGGAGGAAAAAAACAATTTTTCCTATGAATTGAGAAGGCCGGAAATATTGTAATACTAGTATTGAAACATAAATTCTGTTATATTCTATTGGTTAAGTAGATGAAACACTATTTCCAACCATCAGACATGGTAGAAATTGGGTTAAGTCTATCTGTTGAAAATAATGTACTACTGTACTTACATAAACCAAAACCAAATATGCATAATGCTCTGGAATGAGCACTTAATTTGAAATGGCTACTTTTAAGTAAGTAAACATTAATTTTTATGTGTTTTTATAATTTATTACATCACATGTGTGAAATGCCAATTGAATGCATATGTAATTAAAACACATCCATAATTGGAGGCATATGTCTCGAAAATACGACGACTCCCCGTTTTTGGGAAGTAAAGATAGTAAAACATAGTCTTATATTCAGGTAAATACGGTATTTGTACTGTTTCTCTGCTCTATAGTGGGTAGCAACAGTGGCACCCTGCCTACCCTTCTTTGTCACCACTGATGGTCATAGTCACTTTATGTCAAGCAGTATTAAAATTTTAATTGTATTGTTGCCAAAAGGCTTTTGTGAAAATAATTGAATACTAGACCCCTGATTTTACAAACCCTGGATTTAATGAAGGTAGCGATTCTACGAATACAATCTCAGGAACCCTCAAAAAAATAACAAAATTCTATGTCAAAAAAAATTGCAAGGAATTACATTGACAATGAATAAGCACATATTATCTCATTCACGGCATTAAAATATGAATTGTAGAGTTGCAGTTATTTTTGGTAAGTCACAATATTAAAAATAAAACAAAAAAAAAATAATAGGGAAAATCCGTTAAAAAATGTGGCAGTGAGAGTTTGAAAACCGCACGACGGCGGCGCTGCCTGTGCCAAGCCGGCCGGCCTGTCTCCAACTACGATGTATTAGGATCTATATTGAGGTCGTACTATAGCCGCAAAGTTCCAGCGCATGCGCACATGCCCATTTAACTGTAGTACAGCCTCCTTCTAGGCTGTTATGCTGTTTCACGACGTCGTATATCTCTCGCGCCGAATGTGTTTACGTTTTTACACGAACCCTATAAATAATTAGCGTGAAATTATTATTTCTTTATTGGATTAACACCATACGTACTTGCGTTACTGCGTGTCGTATAACGTGCATTTCACAAGTGTGCACGATAATAGCGCTACCTATTAGCCACGTGTAGAATCATTTGTCTCCACTACGGGTATGTCGAACTTTAAAATAAATAGACGTTCGTCTGTTACATAATCCCGGAACTCCTAATTTATTTTTACCGCGTATACTTCGCTGTGAAAGCGATTATTTGCAACGCATGTAGTTCTTGACGATTTTAGGTAAGAACGTCACAAAATGGCATATTTGGAACATTGAATGTCAGTATATGCTACAGTGCTGCTATCTATCAGCCACCTTGTGAACGTTCATACAGTTGCGCTATCTGTCCGCTCTGCACGCTACTTATATCTACGTTCGTGTACAATTAATCAAACGTCTAGGGATTGTTTTGACGTTAAGTTATATAAAGCTGCGCAATGAATAAATACATCCGCTTTTTCCTTCTTTCTTTGTGAATAATTTACAAGGGCATTGTGCTAGTAAGGATTTTTTTTTTTATTTTTATAAATGCTACGCAAATCGGGCTATTTGCTCGCGCGAAGGCACTCAGCAGCTCGGTTTTTTAGGACAAGGGTCAGTCATATCTATTGTTTAGCGGTGTTCTTTTAATCGTAAGACATCTGCATATTGATATAAAATTTATATTTAAACTATCACTTGCGTTATTTTTCCGTTAAATGCTACAGAAGTCGGACTAATCGCTCGAGAGAAGACACTCGGAATCTCAATTTTCTCATTTTTTTTACTAATAGGGTCGATCATGTCTATTTTTTAGCGGTGTTCTTTCGATCGTAAGACGTCTGCCTATTGATATAAATTTATATTTCAACTATCACTTGATTTATTTTTCAGTTAAATGCTTTGGAAGTTGGGCTATTCGCTCAAGAGAAGACACTCGGAATCTCGATTTTCTCGTTTTTTGGGGACAAGGGTCGGTCTTATCTACCGCTTAACAGTGTGAGTTCTGGCTACTGATATCAATTTATGTTTATATTATTACTTTAATTAATTTCCAGCAAAACACTACGGAAGACGGGGCCCGATTAGAGACACTTACGTTAAGGTCGGGAAAATGTGGGGGGGGGGGGAAAGCCACTTTCGATTTTACGAAGGTAGCAATTTTACGAATGCGATAAGAGGAACCGTGAGTATTCATAAAATCGGGGGTCTATATGCATGTTCATTATTTGGCAATAATGTGGTGATACAGTAATTTCATCAGAAAAAGTGCACTGAATTGGTTTTGGACTTGGGAGTGTTGTGCAGTGCCAAATAAATTGTTCAACCATGAATAAACTGTGCCCTGAACCTCTAAATTGGTGATATACATATAAACTCTCTAAGTTAAAAGTAAATATACAAATAAACTCTCTAAGTTAAAAGTAAATATATGCGAATCTTCTAGAAATTCCAACTTAAAATAGCCTTGGCACTGAAATGTAAGTCCTTTAGGAAATTTACTACATATTTTCCCGTTCTTGAAGTATCAGTTTATTAGTAATACTGTACATCTGCCCATTCAAGTGGATCAACATTTCAACAAATTATCTTTATAATTTCTGACATAAAACATCTGGAGAAGGACTTAGTACTCACGAAAAATTTGACTGTATTCAATGTTTTCCGTTATTTTCTTATTTTGGTGAATATTCGGGGATAATTTGTAATGTGAAAAATGCCTGCTTCTTTAACTCCTATTACTCATAGTTTAAACATCTGTAACTCTTTTGGATAAAAGTATAGAGTCTAGTCAGCACAGGCAGACTCAACACTTACAGTAATTTAGGGAGGGGCATGCACCAGTAATAATGGACACGTTTTTGGAAGACGTTTACTTGTTAATCTTGTACTAAAATTTCTGTTGGTTTTATGCTAGAAATTGTTTGAAATTTGGGTAAGAAAAACCTTAGTAAGGATTAGAATTGTTTAGTTTAAATTTACTGTGGGTGGGTGCCATGGTACATCATAAAATAGAGTGCCTTCTGTATCTAAATTTTTAACAATGTTTCCAGCTGTTTCTTATGTATGTTTGAATGGTCGGTGCAGGCAAAGCAGAGAATAATGTTGACGGGAACGCCTCTGCAGAACAACCTGCTAGAGTTGATGTCATTACTCAACTTTATCATGCCCGACATGTTCGACAAAAAGCAGGAGTACCTGAAAAGCATGTTCTCCAAGGTTCCAGTAAGTATGCCCTTCCAATACTAAAAGTGCTGGAGTTATGGTTCGTAATTTTTGGAGTGTTTGTATTTGTGCTTTTTTGTATACTGTCCAGAAACAAAGTGGAGATCAGGATGAAAGCTCACAGTTTGAGCAGGACCAAGTATCACAGGCACGAGAGATCATGAAACCCTTCGTCCTGCGCCGTCTCAAGAGGGATGTACTAAGAGACCTGCCCACTAAAACTGAGCAGACAGTAGTCTGTCCCTTGTCTGCCACCCAGCAGATACTCTACCATAATCTTATCAGCTCTTACGCCAAGGCTGACCAAGAGGTAGGTGTGTTTCTCAGCCATGTCTATTAACTGAGATGACAGAGAGTATGCTTTTGATTTACAGCCTAAGTTAAACGCCTGGTATAATCATGCATTTGTAAACACCTTCTATAAAAAGGCTAAGTGAAGCTACGGCAGAAATTACATTCTGTGAATGTCAAAGATTTGTGTGTGTGAAAAAAAATTAATTTTTGTATTTATCTTCTTGGCAAGAAAGATTGATATAATATACAAGAATATTCTCTTGAGTATTGTAGTACAACAGATATTGGTGTACTCCATATCATTCCTTAAATTATATTACTGTCATCTCATCGTTCAATCATTATTGTTTTTTAAACAGTTAAGGTCCGGTAAATATCAGTAAAATAATCTGGTTACTCAATAGATCTGAAAATGTGTAGATGTACTTTTCTGCTGAGGCTATAACATACAATTAAAATGCTGCAGACAGTTTTCCTAGTCGACAGTGTTATGGCTAAAATGGGGTTATGGCAGGCGCAGGAAAAGGTGGGCACGAGCGGCATCTCTGTAATCACGGACCTGCGCAAGGCTGCGAACCACCCTGCGCTGCTGCGGAATCACTACCAGGAAGGGGACCTGCAGGACATAGCAGCTAGGCTGGCCGCAGAGCCCAAGTACAAGGAAAATAACCCCCAGTACGTGTTGGAGGATCTGCATGTCATGTCCGACTTTGACATACACCAACTGGCTTGTACCTACCAGGTAACTAGACACTCCTGTGTCATTTCATTGCCTATTATGGTCTATGATTAATTGTAACATGTAATAGCTAATAGTAAGGAGTGTAGAGAGTAGCTGTCATTGAGAAAACTCACATTATCACATTGGTGTTATCTTTCTCTAAATAACTTGGGCTCCATGACTGCAGCCATGTAGTAACAGACATCAGACCATCCAGTTACACCCTTGCGAACCAGGTCTGTTATGATGAACTGAAGAGCAATTCTGTTAAGAGGTCAACTAACTTAGTTGAATTCTTCTATTTATTTGCCATGACCAGTTCTGGCAGTAAAGTAAAACCTCTTTATAACAACCCTTTCCTCAAGAACCGTGGGGTAGCAGTGGCCGAGAGGTCAGACCTCTCGCCTCCCACCAAGGCGATCCGGGTTCGATTCCCGGCAGGGTCGGTCCCTGGATTTTCGCATGTGGGAATCGTGCCGGACGATGTCGCTGGTCGGCGGATTTTCTCGGGGATCTCCCATTTTCCCCGCCCCTTCATTCCGGCACTGCTCCATACTCACATCATGTCACCCCCACCAACGTTAAAGACCTCGATGTTGAACGCTGACCAAAATATCTCACTCGGGAACTGTGGGGTTTTAAATAGTGATTTTACTGTAAAATTAAACCTCTTTATAAAGACCACCCTTATATAAAAACTCTATTCTAGGGAACCGTGAGGGGTCTTTATAGAGACGGTTTACTGTATTTATTATTGCTCAGCTGGCACGGAACTATTTACTTTATGAAATGAAAAAAAAAAATTCTATGTTTCAATTTTTGTTTCCAATATTTCACTATCACCCGTACACAAAAAAATTTTAATTCCTCTAGTCACTAGTGTATTTCCAAGTAAAAGTCTTGTAGCAAAATGACAACACACTGATTAGTTCTGGAAGGAAAATTACAAAAATTTGTACGGAAATTACACATGTTGCCTACATTTACAAAGGGAAATGCTGCGGTATTTCACACCCAACGGCTTACTCGCATAGTACTAAAATTGAGTTTGAGAATTTCACCAAATTAAACGTTTACAAAATTATAAAGATGGTTGAGGTCGTGCTGCTGACCACATGTGTTAAATTTGTCACTCACTATTCAATTATAAGATCTTCTGGCTACATCCCACTTGCATGACCATTCTTGGCCACGGTGCAACATTTTCTCGTGCTTGGCAATGGTTTGTTCGTCCGACCCTGTGACCACTACTGCGTATTAAGACTTGGCCCTTGCTTGTTGCCTAATAAGGTGTTCAAGTCTGTCATACAGACCCGCACCATTCGCCAACACTAACACACGACTATAGTGTGAGCCAATGGTATTCCAGACTCCAAAATGCTTCGTAACAAGGCAGAGGACAAACAACAACAAAAATATGTGCTACAGAATTAAACACCTCTAACACCCAGTTAAATATTGCATAGATGGGTACCCTAGTTCAAGCAAAGCTAATTTGCCTTTGTGAGTAAGCCATGTGGCTATAACTATGTTTATAATTCTTTAATTGAATTCAAATATTTATATACTGTGAAGTAACTGTCCTTACCAGACCTATTCTGTTTTTATTTTATTTGTTTTAAAAGTTTTTTTACTTCTACTGTACTTTTATGATTAAATTCATATTTTAATACGGCGGAACTTAAGGTGACCAAGCGATATGCCAGTAAATAAGATTGAGCTCCCCTGAAATATTAAGGCCTTGTAGTTTAACCAGCCTATGTGTGTAAGGTAACAACCCCAGTGAGGATCAGTCACATCATCGACTACCGTTGCCCGGCTTAGCATATATAATGCTGCCCTGAATCAGTGCAATCTGAAGTGTTTATTTGTGTTTTCTTAGAGAAATAAGTCAGTATGTGTAACCATAAGCACGTGGAAGTTTTTGTTTGTTGTACCTGTCATATTTATCTCTAATTTTTAAATATGAAATCAGACAAGGAGGACTATAGACCTGTGGATCTAAGAAAGACCCTCCACAGAAGAAAGAAGAATACAGGAACTAAATTCATTAATAGTAATTATAATTAGTAGTTACTGTTTTATTTGTTTTAACTCCAATCTTGGCAGTCTAAATTTCACTTGGTACAACCAATCTTATTTTGCTGCTCTTTACTATATGACCATACTGGCAAACCAATATTAGTAATGTGTGGTGACAATTTAAAAGGTTTCTTGGCATGCGAGGTGATATCCATTTTTAATTCTTTATTACTAACCACGAGATCAGTTATCGGGCTAAGATGTCAATTTTATCCCAGAAATATGTTAGAGGTCACATTTTAATCGTCAGTTTAAATCTCGCATTTTTTGTCTAGTAAATTTTTGCCGTTGCTCGGCGGGTTAAGATGTTATTCATGATTTTTTATTTCAGTAAGCTCTTGCTGGTACTTAGGCAATTGGAGGCGCGACAGATCGGCGCTGGCGAGAGAGTTGGTTGGGGGGTGGTGATGCACTTCAAGGAAAAGATGGCTGGCCTTGGAAATTTGTATCACTCCGCATTGCACGCCAATTAATTTCTTATAATTATTGTAACGTTGAGTAATTTGACATTTTGTTTAAAATAGCAGGGACCTTTAAATTCCTAATGTCCGGCAATTGTGTAATTTTCCCTATGTTCTGTAAGCACAAATAAATTATTAATAAGTTAAAAGAGTTCCCGGAGCTCTTGGAGTGAGGGGTGGTGACGCTGGGATAGCGTACCCACGCTCTCGGCCATTGATGTGTCGGATTTGTGAGCAATTGCTCGTTCGTTCCCTTGCTGTGCAAGGAAAGATGAAAGGGCATACATGAGGAATGTCTCCATGAGAGGATGGTGGCAAGCACGTTGGTCGTATTGCATGGGCACTATTTGTTGGATTTTTAATTGGTGCAATTAATTCGAGGTCGTTGATTCCGGGAGCGAGGGGCTGCCATATCTTCGGCGGATGCCACGCGGCCGCGAATTAGTATTGTATGTGCTGCCCTGAAAGTTTATTTTTCTTAATTTCTCGCTCAAAGCACCGCAACAGTGATCGGGCACTCCTTCAAGTTGTGCCTAACTAATTTTTATTAATTACTATTCTTGATTTATGCCGAGACACCACTCAGGACTTGATGTAGTATTTTCCGCTCAACTGCCACGCAAGGACCCTTTTCTGTATTACCACGGTATTGCAAAAGCCGATAATAAATAAAAGTTGTCACAGTTATTCCACTGGAACAGCATGCGTCTTTATTTGCACTACGAACCCACGACCCGCTAAATGAGGAGAGAGACGCTCTGCTGCTATTGCTATTCCCAGAAGCATGTGGTAAGGTAAAGAGAAGGGACGGTACCACCACAATACAGTATAGGTATCAATAAAAAGATACGAGGTTCCTTCCCCCAATTCACTGTCACCTTCGAAACTGAAATACCTACATAAAATTACATTTTAAAAAATCCCTTTAAATGGGCCGATACACATTAGGCCTGTAGTGTTACAACACAGCGATTCATATAATTTTCAGTGCAATAAAATTTTTAGTGACTTAATTGAACTATTCATGCATCAATTATCTGTTGCATGCATCATATGTTTTTTTATTTTAAATCTTACAAGTATTTTCATAGCTATTAAAATATAATATTGCATATTTTCAGGATAATCTACATGGCTTTGAGGAATTATTTATACTTTTTAGACAGTTTTGTAAGCTTGGTACAGTATATTTTTAAAAATTTTATTTAAATACATAATCATTACTTATTTTTATGTCTTTCCTGGAAGTAGCATGGTCTACTTAATGCACTATGCATTTTAACAGAGATACAGTACATACATTGTATAGAGGAATTTTGTGTTGCTAGTTAATGGATTTCGTGTTTTTTTTTGTGTGTCTGTCGCATGTGTGTCAATTGATAGAGTGGTTTGTGCCTGTGTTAGAGGGTGAGTAGCTACAAGCTACCTGACGAAGTGATACTAGAGTCTGGCAAGTTTTACAAGCTGGACGAGCTGCTGCCGCCATTGAAGGCAGAAGGTCACCGTGTCCTCATATTCAGCCAGTTTGTGATCATGCTAGACATTATGGAAGCTTACCTGCAGCTAAGAGGCCATCTCTTCCTTCGTCTTGATGGAAGTACTCCTGTCGCTCTCAGGTTAGCTCTCAATATATGGATTCTCAACTCTTCACATGTGTAAACCAATATTTTTTTCAACCCTCAAACTCTCTTGTATGTACAATTCCATTTTGAACTAATTAATCAAATCTGTTCCATCTTAGAAGCAGAAAAATTATTTTTGCAATGAAGTACAACCATCATCAATCATATGCAGTAATTATATGTAT
>PNEQ01003892.1:0-10216 GCA_003012365.1 Medauroidea extradentata
ATATATATATATATATATATATATATATATATATATATATATATATATATATATATATATATATATATATATATATATATGAGAAGTAAAGACTAATGCGTGTGTTGTTAACCACTTAAATTTTGTTTTATTATTGTACCCACTATTACAGTCATTTAGGATTGCATGTTCACTCTAGATCACCAACAACTCGGAGCTATGGAGACTGTATGCTCAGTTGACATCCAACATACAAGAGCAGACATTAGAAATGCTACAGAAAACTGTGCAGTATCTACAGAAGGCACATCGTTGTGCTGTCCAAAACCAGCACTGGGCACGAGATGTCGAACAATGTAAAAGTGTGGTAGACCTGTGTATCAAGCTTGCAGATGGTGAGATATTATGCAAGATGCACTACTTTGTCAATATAAAGTGCTAATTGCTGTTCTCATGTGTGTAGCATAAAAAAAATTGAAATTTGTATAGTGTTTACATTTTTATGTTTAAGAAAAATTATTATGTGCTGTGTTATTTATTTGTTCAGTGAAGAGCTATCCAGTTAGTCAATTCATTTTTGTAAATAATATTACTTTCACGAAAATGGTTTCATTAACTCTTTCACTGCTGGATTAAAAATTTTTAATTATGCCAAGCTAGTGTAAATTTAGTGAATTGTTTTCTTTTTATTTTTCTTCTTCTTCTTCTTCAAGCGAGAAAACCATCTAACTAGGGTTTACAGAATCATTTAATTTGATGTTTGACTAAAGTTGAATGACGTAAGTTAGCGATATTTTGTGTATTCGACTTTATTCGAAAATCGCAGTTAAGGAGTTAAAGACGAACATGTTATGAAATACAGTATTGATATTTACTGGCCATTATAAATGTTTCCATGTCTTTGTAAGTGACACTTAGGCAGCAGAGTACAGTACATGCATGGTATTTATTGCAGTTGTAAGTCAAGTTTCAAGAAATGTCACAGCAATCGAATATGTGCAAATTAAAATAATGGTGTTATTTGTGACTTTTGTAACTATGCATGCTTTAAATTTAATAATAGACTTTATTAAATATAACCTATAACTAGAGACACGCAAAATTCACATTATTTTCTGATAGCTGACTAGACTCGAAGTGACTATAGGCTCTTTCGACGTCTCCCGCTGACCGATATTGTTGTGACTTGCCACAGAGAATGGTAACACAGTAGAGAGGCAAATCTCTGTAAAGACGTAACACACGTAAATGACTACACACTAAAGTTCGTGGCCAATTGAAAAGCAGATTATGCTCTATTATGAATTGAAAACTGTAATTTGGCATGTCTCTACCTATAGTCCTTCTTGAGTAATTATAGAACAACAGTACTGTAATAATTATTTGTAATCATATTGTCTGTCAGGCATCCCATAGCCAAGTCGTTTTAGCTTAGAACTGGCCATTTGAAAATGAAATTCATACAAGCAAGTGAATTGGTGCCACATGTACTTCAAAGCCTCGTGAATAATATACTAAATGTCCCCAAGAATAAACCTTTTACTACCATGACTGCCATTTTGGAAAATGGCAGTCAAAATTTGGTTTTTATGTTTCTTCCAGAAATCATCCACTTTAGGAAAAAATCTTCTTCCTACGTATTTTTTCTATCATCTACAGTTTTGTCACAAAATGTGATTTAAACATTTCTAAACTATGCTAACACACTGAAAGTAAACAATAAACAATTTTTTTAATATTCTGCATCATTGAGTGCTCAGATTAAAAAAAGTGATATCTGGTCACTGTTTAATGTTTAAAGAGTACTTTTGGTTAAGTGCAGTTCAAAGATAGCTTTCAAAGTGTTTGAATACAGTTACCCTAATGTACTGTACTGTAATTGTACATTTTTGCTGTAAGATTTCATAGTGGATTCTGTTGATTTTTTTTGTCAATACTAAATACATACATACTCCTCAAGCAATTGGATTACATACTACCTAAGTATTTATGTAATATAGAGATGAGCTCCACTGTTGCTGTTACCATACTTGATTGCTCCTGAAACCCATACTGTTTACTTTTAAAAAAATCTTTACTGTACTACCCCAGTTATGTACAATAGGAACCTCTTTTGTACACTTCTCAAGGGACATGGAAAAATTCTAATAAAATTTAGGAAAGTGTAATGGGAGGGAAGTTTCCAGTTTAAAAGCAGCAAATTAGACCACGAAAAGTGCAAAATGAGAGAAAGTGTAAAAACAGAGGATGTAAAAAAAGTGTTCTACTGTACTGTACTTCATTGTGTTTTTCGCATCTTCTCAAAAGTCTTAAGAGATAGCTGGTAATATTGAAATGATCCTGTAGTTAGTTAGGTTGATTAGTTCTCATTGTAAGTAGAAAAGTACAATTTTAGCTATTTTGAGACTACATATTTAGAAAACTTCCAAATATAAGTGATTTATTTTTATTTTTAACAATTGTGAGACCTATAGTGTGTGATTTATTTTCTTGCTTAATATCTGGTCATTGCCCATAATTTTTGTATGTTTCATGTTTCTAATCATTTGTACTACTACTTCCTGCATATCTGTGGTTTTCATAAAATACTGATTTTGTTACAGTACTATGTTTAGTTGGATGATATAAAGATTTTGGTACATATGTTGAATTTTAATGCTACATTGGACTCTGTTTTTTTACGGAGTACAGTAACTGTTTTATATGTTACAAATACATTTTTTTCTGGTACTATAATAGGTGTTTTAGAAAGCTTCTCAATATTTACAGTTTTTGTTACTTTTTCTTTCCTATATACTACCACTCTAATGACTTCCCCCATGTTTGTTGCATTATTTTTGCACTAAGAAAATTACTTTGCAGGAAAACATTATTTTAGGGTATCTGCTTTCATCGGAATAATTTTTTGTTACTGTCGTATCTTTGTGCATGTCTTTCTCCACCATTTTTTTTTTGTTTTTGCAGATTTCATCATCCTTGATATAACAACCATTTAGAATAAAATTATTTCTCACAGCTGCAACACTTCCCTTAAACACGGCTGGGTGCCATCTGTTTATTTAATTAACATAATTATTCGAAAAAACAAGTACCTACAGTAGCTAGTTAATGTTATTTAATTTTAGTGATCCTGATGGTCGAAAAAAGAAGTTAACATGAGTAACTTAGCTGTCTGGTACTGAAAAAATTGTGTTATTTTGCTATTGCTTTGTTTACAGCATGCACAGAATGCTGCAAGAACTGTGCATCATCTAATGAAGCAGTTCAAATTCTGACATCTGCAAAATTGTCAATAAAAGGAGTTCTATCCAAAATTAAGGTAAAGTTTGTTTCATTTCCTTTGTTACACTTTAAAGAGCTAATTTTTATAGCCAGAAATAATTTGCTTAATTTTTTGTGGAAATAATTGTTTCGTAGAAATATGTTGAAGGTACCTACTTTAAAAGCATTACAATTATTTTATTAGTTGTCCAATTATAAATTCAAGTCAAGGCAGTCAAGCAAGTGGTGATTCTTATTGTTGTTCTGATAGGTTAAATAGTCTGCTAGTAGTTACTTCTAGGACAACAGGCAAATTATTATTGCATTTGAAATTTACTTTTTTTTTTTTTTTTGCTACGTGTGAACAAGTTACTGTACTAAGGCTCAGAAGGAACGAGTTCCAATGAACGTGTTTCTTTGATGTCGTTCATTTATTTCGCGAACGCATAAGGAACGAGTTCTTTTCTTGACATGTGAACAAAGGTCAGACCTTTGTTTAATTATTTTATGAACTTGAACGATATATTTGCGTTCTTATATTAGTTCACTTAAGCAAACTATATATAATATAGTGTTATTTGCAATGGTTGTCATTATTCGAACAAGGAAATAATGATTTTGTACAATAAATGAAAAAATATTCGGCAATTAGGTTGCCGACAATTCCTTGCTGCTGACTGTGATGTGCAGTTATCTGTTGTTTGCTCCACTGTGTCTTGTTGTCTATGAAATTAAAAGCACAGGAATTGTTTTGTTTATGCTGGTTTGGTCTTCGAATTTGAAAAATGTTTTACTTATGTTGCGGAGAACTTGCGTGAACTCTTGTTATCGCTAGTAAGATAATTTATTCTCCTAGTTAAGCTGCCGAAGAAAAGGCGGATAAATATAACAAGAGAACAATGGCGAGCGCGAGGCGATTTACCAGATGGCTATGGCAGTTGCGAAAATTCTGTGACTCGTTTAAGCTAGTAAAAATTTTATACTTTGCGCAAAGCCATATTAATGTTAGATATTATGGTTTGAAGATATAACTAAGTGCGAGTGCATGGATTTGGTTGAAAACTGTTTAGGCGATTCTGTTCTTCGAAAAATGTGCATCTAACCAAGCAAATTCGTGATCGAAACTGATTATTATAAATGTGTGTTTTGTACATCCACTATTTCTTCCAAATTTGTTTAGCATCATCAAAAATTAAAATTGTATTGATTGCTATCGTGACTGTAGCCACTTTTTACTTTTGCAATATAAATGTTTTGTGCCGTAAGTATGTTTTGATAATTTTTCGTAACCTCAAATTGTGTATCCTTCTCAAGCATGTGCAAGAATGTAAGAAGTGTTAAGTTTGATTTTTATAAGCTACAGAGGAAAATTGTCACAAAATTATTGTTACAAACTTTTTTTGGTTGTGTTCTGAAGTGTGAGGAAAACAAAAGTTAATTAATTTCTGGACTTTATATTTCACTGTGGTGAATACTGTGTTAATTTTCGTTGTTTGGCAATGTTCGTGAATAACTACATGCTTTGTTCACTGGAAGCTGCATTTTTTAATGCAAGGGAAATACTGTAGCTATGTTTCACAGTTCTGTTTCCACGTATTTATGCCTCAAACGAAAAACATACGGCCTAAAGTTTTATATTTGTACTGGTTTCAGTTTGAGTAACTTAGTTGATTTGTAATTCCATGCACGTTTCGTAACTCATGTGACTTGTTATTCATGAGTTTATTTCCTGAAATAGACCTACAAATTGTTTTCGTTGTGATTGTTATACATACCTATGTACATCATTTCTAAGCAATTCAGTGCTAACATGTTTCATGTCATTCGTACAAGGATTCTGCAATAAATTTCACTGGCTTTGCAAGTTTTCAATGAGGTAGGTCAAACATGTGAAGAGTTTCAAAACAGTCTCACGAAAGACTATAAATTAAAAGTAAAGTACTCCAATCTTCTGAAATAGCGAGAATTCCAAAAGAATATATCTTAAATAATCACATGATGAATTCAAACTTAATTTTTATAATTTCATCACATATTTTGACGGTAATGTTAATTTTAAGTATAGTGTACATGGTTCTTGTGTTGTAACTTAAGTGAAATGCCAAGTATAGCCTAATACAGACTAAACATGTAAAATGTCATTATTTCACTTCTCACTTCTAAATGTTTTAATAATTTTTTGTATGTATTTTGTAAATAAAACGGAAAAAATGTAAATGTAGCACGCTTGTCAACATACACATAAAAAAAAGTACCACCAAAACTCTTAACAACTTGGTAGCTAACATGGTGTTAACTAACAACCTGTTAGTTTAAAGTTGATGCAACTGGCCTTAAGTTTTTCTTTTCTCAGACTGTCCCAACTTGTTTTCCATTTCGTGTTTCACATTAGCGACATGACTTTGTAGACTGCAACTTTTTGTTGTAATTTAAAATATTCAAAGTCATAAAGATAGAATTAAAAAAAAAATTAAAATATAATTTCATTTCGGGAAGAAATTACTTACAAAAATTTTATGTTTGGGAATGTCATCTGGTGTTTAAACGTCTGATGTGACCAGAGCATTAGGTTGACTAAATTCATTAAAGTATCTTCCATTTCAGTGTTTCCTTACTAGTTTCAACTGATCAATACCATACGTATCTTTCTATTTGTGAAATATTTCTGCAGTGATTTTAGTGTGAAATGACAATTTATGAATTAATAAAAATGGTTTTACTATTCTGGTAAAAAAAAAGATGAATTTAACAATTAATATTCATGTAAAAACCTTTATAGTGTTTTCGCAGGTATATCAAATGCAACATAATATTTATTTTATGTAGAGAACTAGTCTCACTTCGGTCCTAAATTATGTCATATTCTTTGTGACAAAATAAGAGCAGTTGCAAAATATGAAAGGAACTTCTTAGGAACTTGCAAGTTCCTTTCTCTGAACTTGAACTGGAACTAGCTCCTATTTTACATAAAGGAACTTGAACTGGAACTAGTTACTTTTGAAAAGGATCTTTCAAAGCCTTGTTCTGAACTATGGAAGAAAAGGATACCAGTCAGTTAGAGTAATTAATTAAAAAAAAAAAGCATAACATGTCCACCCTCTATTGGCAAAACTTCTGCAAATAAACTTTGTAATTTTGTGCACATCTATTCACATTGTAGCATTGGCAATTTTGCTAACATAACATTGTAGTATTACAGAGGCACTAACATTTTCTCATGATTGAATATCTCAATTAGTATTTCGGACATGGAACAATCCCACAATGGATTCGGAACTTCCCTTATCCAGAGGAGGTGAGCAGCTACAACGTAAACAATTGGGATTACACGTGATAACCAAAGGAAGTGTGTTATTTGGGTTAAACTCTGAGGTGTACTAGATGTAAAAGTGCATGGTTTATTTGTGCTTCATATGCATTCACCTGTTGACGTCTGTTTTGCCATAGCAGACTTTGAAATATATGTATATGACAAAAATTGGGAACAGCAAAATTCCTCTAATTTCATGTCTTGTGGTCAAGTTCAGCAGAACCGATTTTACGAGGCTTTATGGTGCCCAATTATGACTTCGTAAAATTGCTGTCTTGTAAAATTGAGGATTCGTAAATGGGAGTTAGGTGTCACAGTGCCTGATAATGACCTCTTAAAATCGAGTAGAGGTAAAATCAGGGTTCTACTATACAATGTTTTTAGCGTTTTAAAATAGTATAACCTGTAACTCTGTAGCGACAAATTTGTTGGAACCAGTTCTTAAACAAAATTAACACAAGAAAAGCAAGACATTTTAACACTATAGAAATACAATAGGGACCCAATTTTGTAAGTACTGTACTGTGCTGTATTTCACAAGAACAGCAATTGTACAAATCCATTGTCAGAGCCCCCTGCCCCAATCCCCTTTTTTTTATGTTTCTTTTGTATTGTATTTATTAGTAATTCTTTGAGCAATGAGTGGAGTTGCTATAGAATTCATCATAAAATGTACAAATACAATCAACTCTTGATTATACGACCCCGGGAATAACTACCCTTTTTCCATGAACCGTAGAAAAAAATGGTTAAAAAAATTTAAATAAAAGAAAATAGCAGAAAAAGGCGTTGCATTTATTACGACTGCAAATGATTGCAGTTATTTCTCTTGAATTATACTGCAGCATGGTGTGTGTGTTCTAAAAATATACTTTGCTCCCCCTTCCTCCTGCACGACGATGGCCAGCCAGCCGGCCTGAATGCCCCTTCCCAACCCGGCCGGTAGGTGACCCGCCCGCTTCTTTCCCTCCACCGGCCAACCACTCCAATAAGGCCGTTCAGTTACCCCTTTTTCATCATGTGCACGCTGTAACTTGTTTGCCACTAATTTCTTGTGGCCTTGGATACGGTAGTCTGCATGTCTCAGATATGCATGGCTTAGGGTAGTAGGACACTTGACAACAGCGCGTCTGGTGTGTCACAAGCCCACAGATGCGCCCGCGCCCACACACGCGCAATTGGCTCGACCGTAAATAAGAGCTGTGCATACACTCGTATGTGTCGGTGAAAAGAAAATATTAAACAACATTATGTAGGTTTAAAGTAGTTCTGTGAATGTGTTATCCAAGTTTGTTAACAATGATCAACATCTTGATGTTTGTAACTGTTTTCTGTTGATTAACAAATTGAAACTGAGTATCAAATCCATCACCATGCATATTGGTGAAGTGTGTAAATAACTCGTGCAGAGAGTAGAATCATTATACTACACGCAGATTATTTTCACATGGCCGGCTGAGCTATATATGTGAAAGAACTGCAAAACCAAGGGAGTAGTTATCATCATGTCCCATCTGCTGAGCGAGCGAGCGTTAGGAGCTGTGATGAGGTAGTGGTCTAAAGTGGCACAGTGACATAGGTTAGACACGTCTTGTATGTTGTTTTTGAACCAACGAGTTTCCAGATAGGTCCTTGCGCACATAAATTATTGCACACGTGTGTGTGGTCGCTCGCTGCCAAGACCAGGTCCCAGGAGGCAAACAGCTTTATTAAACCATATGTTGTGCCAACTAGTATTACCATTGCCGGAAAATTTTGTGCGTAATGTGTCGAAGAAAAGTGTTAGATGTTAATCATGACATACATTCATCGTATTGAAATATTTCTACTATTTCAATCAACAACATTGTGAGAGTACCTTGTAAATAGTTTCAAAACACAGACATTGCTGGCACTTAATTTACGTTGCCGACTTTATTTGTGTTTCATTATCATGAATTCATGCTTGATGTTGAGCTACAGAAAGGTCGTATATGCACATCCAGAGTATCATTTATTCAAAATACGTCATTCTATTGAAAAAATATTACTATTTCTTGTAAATATATTCCAAAAACGGTCGTTGCTGGCACTAGAATCTATATTGTCTGCGACGTTTTTGCATAATTTGTAGCCAAAGAAAGCTCATATATCTGCTTCCAGTGTATCTATTTATTCAAAATACTTCACTCTACTGAAAAATATTACTATTTCAATAAAATTCATTGCGGCATTCTTAAAAATAACCTCCCAAAATGGACGTTGCGGGCGCAAGAATTTATGTTTATGATTTATACTGAACTAAAGGCCGTAGATCGACTTCAATGGCATACTTTTAAAAATAACGCATTTGCTTTTCAAAATAAATGTGTATCATTTTATAAAAACACATAATTTTTGAGCCAAAGACGAGTGAAGGCAGATTCAATTATAAAAACCGATAAATATTGACATTTTAGTGGTCGGGTATCGTCAAAAAATTTTCAAAATTCTAATAACGACCCTATTCCCGGGAACCGTGAAAAGTCGTTAAATCGGGAGTTGACTGTACAAGTAATACTGTATTTAGTAAGACAAGTAATTTTTACAAAGACAGGTAATACATACATAAACAAAAGATAACACATTTTAGCAACAGAAAAAAAACATACATTCTCATAACTACTAAACCGGGTTATACAAAGTACATTTGATTGCTGCAGAGGAAAAAATGGTGGCTGAAATAATTTTTCTCCACTCTTCTCTTACACAAAAAAAATTGTATTTGTTATTAGACTCATACGTATACAAAATAACATTTGAAAATTTTTATTATGACACTAAATTTACCACAGTCTCACGAGACCATCTTTAATACTTCAATTTATTTTGTAGTAAAGTATTCTGATGCACTGTAGAATGAGTTTTTTTAAAAGGAAATCAAACAGTGTAACTGTGTGTTATATAACTGTTTTGTATAAGTATATACTGTACATTGTACTTGAAGAATACCTAGCTCATTAAATATAGTTCTACAGCTAGCCAAAGAATGCATACTTTTTTAGTATCCAAACTTCTCTTTTTTGTATTGTGAAGAACTAAATTTTTCTTACTAATCCCCCAAAATATTTTCCCATAGCTGATATGGGTGTGTACATACGCAAAATAAACAGATCTCAAACATTTGCGAGATGTTACTGATGCAACAGATTTAAGCATATAGCACAATGTGTTGATTGTTTTAACAGTGTATTTTGTTTGTTCTTTTCATGATAGTTTGTCATCTATTTCAACCCCAAGAAATATAATTTACTTCATGTCACTGATTAATTGGTTTTGTAAGGTGTTTAGGCTTTTAGTTTAAAGTGATTATACATATGTACAATTATTAACTGCATACTTTGCCTTATTTGTGTTTAAAATGTCGGTTGGCACTTTGTTTAGGAACTATGGTTGTGCTCGTAAACAGTCCTGCAGCTGTGGTTACAAAGTTTATTATTCATCATACAATACTGTAAGGTACTTGGCCTACCCACCCTGTTTATTTTTCCAAATTTCTTGCTGTACGACTTTGTAGTAGTTCTTCTGGCTTAAACATAACGTAAGAATTTAAGACTTAAGGAAACCTAAGAGTATAATTTATTGGTGTAACCGGCGTCAACATAGGCCTAATAGAATCCCGGGGAGTTTCGTGAGCACTAGCTATAA
>PNEQ01003892.1:11216-35793 GCA_003012365.1 Medauroidea extradentata
ATTTATTTAGTGCAGTTATCCTTGTGCCAGCATGGCTGCATGAATATTTAGTGAGTTTTTCCGTTTCTTGCCGTCTCGAGCCCACGACGAAGAGAGAAGACTTGTGTATCTACCGCTGAACTGAGCCAGCTAGCCGAGCGAACCAATAAACGAACCCCAGGGAGATTAGAGGCAGATAGGTATTAAGTGTGGCACCACAATACATATGGGAAACAACTTTAGCATACTAAAAACATTTAAGCACAGGATATTATAACACATACATGGAATACAATAACAAAATAATATTGGCGAGAGTTGTGATTAACTTTGTCACAACACTGGTCTTATAAACGTATTTTGGGGAGACAAGCAATATTTTTATTTGATTGTACGTATGTTCAAGTCCCTTATTCATCACACTCTTTTATTTTTACTTAATATACTGACTGTCACAGATATTCCTCGCAACATCTTTACTTATGAAATGTTATTTTATGCTAATGGCACCAGAAAATGGTGTTTCTCTTGACCGAACGTCAATATGGGCTACATTGGCACTATATAGCCATCATCTTGTAAACCTTTTGAGTCTGTCTGGACTTGTCGGACAAAACAATAAATATATCTTTTTCCACATTCCTGTAAGTAACATTTACATTTTGATGTTGCCCTGGCTAGTAATTTATGCGTAGTGGATGTTCACTGCTGTATTAAAAAATTTTTTGGTTGTAACAGAAGGTTGTAACTATCATTTTGGTGTATACTTTTCTTCCAAAGATGTTTATTGATATATATTATTTCAGTAATTTATTACTTGTTTTAAATAGACATTAGGTTTTGGAAAAGAATGAATTCTGTCTAGCTTTCTTGGGCATAATTTTAATTAGATGATGTCTGTCTGTTGATACGAATTGATACTGCAATTCATTAATTAATTGTTAATTTTTCTGCAAAATGCTTCCAAGTAGAGACTTAATGGTCACAATAGATCCCTTGGCACTATGAGTTATTTTTTTACCTTTTTGGAGATGTTTAAATATTGGTGTACATAATTTCTTTTAATTTAAGTAACTTGTTCTTACATCAGAGATGAATAAAATCTGACTTTACTTGAAAAAAATGCTCTGTCTGGGTTTTAATACCTGAAAAAGATCACCTTTACGAGAGCTTCAATTTTCTGGAGTCAACATTAGGAAACATTGATTATTTTAAGACCAGGGTATGATTGTACAGTAAACCCTCCCCCCCCCCTTTTTTTTACACTTCTCAAATGTCTTTCAGAGATGGTGTAAAAGTAAGGAAAGTTACGCTAAATGTGGTTTGCATAAGACCAGAGAAAACAGGGGTAAAGTAAATGATTGTTTTCAATTCTTAAGCCAATTGCATTGAAAAGGTCCAGTTGAAAACATGATCTGTTTTGTAGAGGTGTCTGTACATGAAGAGCAGTTAAGAAACATTTTGTGTCCAACGATGAGTTTCAGGTTCCCATGTCATTTCCAAAAAAAATTTTTTTTTTTTTTTTTTTTTTTTTTTTTTTTTTTTTTTTTTTTTTTTTTTTTTTTTTTTTTTTTTTTTTTTTTTTTTTTTTTTTAAGTATGAAAATGGATAAAACGGGTATTTCCAGAATCCGTTTCATCTGCTAGATTTTATAAACAAGAACTTTAACATTGATGAAATATCCTGTTTATGTAGGTTCACTGCCACAGCATAATTGGATGGCGTTATGCATCAACCAGCTATGTGCCAAATAATTGTTGTAAATAACGATGTGTTTAAAAATTTTTAGCTTTGAGAAGTTCTTACGAGAAGTAGCCCTATTTTTGTCTTACAAAGGAAATATTTTGAATACGCTACAGGACCAGAATACATTAAGACAGTTTTAAAACTGAAAACTTTTTCATCTGTATTTCGCAACACAATCGATTGGCGAATAGCTGGTTTATGCATAACGTCATCCAATTTATCTTATGTATTCCATTTTTTTTTTAATAAAAAATAGATTACATGTCTTTTGCAACATCAAGTTATTGTTTCGTATGTTTGCAGATAATATAGTTTGTTGTTTGCACACACATTATCCTAATGTAACATGCTGATTAATTATGTATTGCAACATCAAATAATTGTTTGTTCCTCATTTTTACCAATACATGTCGTTGCTATGCTGTCTAATGTGCAATTTATGTATTTACAATAGTCCTGATAATTATTGTGTCGCTCATCATTGTCCTTTTTTCATTGTAGTTCTCCCCCTCCACCACTACCACCTCGACCTCTCAACTCGTCCCTCATTTCCTTTCAGTGCACAATAAAATCACTAAAATGGGAATTTGCCTTAACCTGTTAAGTAACGAAACGAAGGTGGTAGTTGTGGACATGTTGGTATCACTGTATCTACCACACATCAACTTTGGACAGAAGCAGTGACAGGTGCACACTGTCGTAGCACGGATTGGATGTTGTACACATGCCTAGTGATCATGCGTACATAATACTAGTGTTAATGAAGCAGCGTGATTGCTTTGTATGTATACTCAAATGAAAGAAATATTCTTGTTACAATAAAACAGTAATGGTGACTTTTTCACTGGTGTAGGAAGACAACATACCTGAAATATCTTCATTCTGTTCATCTTAAGGGGGCCTATGCTTGAGTTTTCAGTCGCATGCGAGATGGAAGTCGAGTGGTATTTTTTAAGACATGGAGATAGTTTTAACATCTGGCTTTTCATTCTTTTATGTTCAAAGCTAAAAAAAACACTCTCCATGTCCTGAAAAACACTATTGGCTTCCAAATTGCATGCGACTGAAAACTGGAGTATAGGTCCCGTGGATAGGGTAGACAAATTATATTGTGATCATTATTGTGTTTTTGGCATTTTAAAGTTATATATGTTGTTGTATGCTACAAGAAATTGTAACATTACTTTTAACTAATGTCATTTTATTATTATTTTTTAGCAGGAACAAATGGACATATTAACAGAAACTGTTGTTGAAGAGTTAACATCGTCAGTTGCACAGTTGGAAGAGAAATTTTTGCATGTGGTTCAAGAAATACAGCATCTACAAAACTAAGCTAGAGAAGTCAGTACGTCATGGCAATAAAAAAAAAACAACCCATTTTTAATGTGTTGTTTGTAATGAACACAATTATTGTTGCAAATGATATAAATTTTTTTTCTATACATGGTGGGTTATTTATTTTTTGTTTGATGTAAAAAAACTGCATTCTGTTCCAATTAGGGCATTGACAGCATGAGTAAAACTTACAGTACAGGTGGTACATCTTATTCTACATTCAAAAGCACAAAGGTTTCAGTCATATGATATCTTAGCATTAAATATTGCTAATAAATAGTACTGGATGTCAAAGTACATATAACATCTATGCGGCATGCTGCTATCGCGATGCATTACAATGACCTATAAAGCTGTGCCGTGGCCTAGACTATGTGCCGCCGTTCACAGCCTGCCCATAAACAATCATGGTAGTGACAATTTTGAAAGCTACGGCAATAGTGTGGGTACATCTGATATGCTGTAAAGTAAATCGTGCTACAAAATACTGTTTTTTTTTTTTTAAATTAATACAATATAAAAGAGTAATGGAAAAAAAAACTTAAAATCCTGTTAAGGTTTACAAAAAACCGGAGCGCTGCTTATTATTGTAAAAACGAGAAATTATATTACAAAACTACGTTATTTGTTGTTACTCCATTGTTTAACAACCTGTCATGAAACACTCTTGATTACAAAAAAAAACACCTTTTTAAGGGACTAACTGTCAAAAAAATTCACTTTCCTAAGAGAAAAAGTCAGTCAAGATTAGCTTCCTATTCACTTTCGTAAGGAAAATAATCAGTCAAAGAGTAGCTTGCTTTTTCTTGAAGTTGTTTTTCAACACAAATTCTTCGACACAATGAAAGTGTGTCATATCCATTGTAGAAGCTGACTGCGAACACTTGTAGAAGTTACTCAGAACTTTGAGAGCTTCAGTAACTGCTGCCTCACTACCGTCGTCGTCATCGGAACTGTCCTTCTGAGTAACTAAGTTAATGAGTTCCTCGTCGGTCATTTCGCCGCACACCACAACATCGGTATCAGTCAACACAAACTTGTCCAAGTTAACTGGCACTTCCAACTTCTGCTTCACCGTTCTCCAACATTCTGGCTCTTGTAAAGGCTGAGTAGCAACATCCATACCCTCTTCAACAGCTAGATCGTCCACATTTTCTTTGGCATCGGGATCATCCCTGTTTTCTTCAGCAGGCGTAGTGACAAAGCCAGCATGTCGGAAACATCCAGCCACTGCAGCTGCTGTTATTTTATTGCAATTGCACGCATCACATCCAATACGTTCCAATTTGTAAGTTCCTTTCCTAATTCAATTTTCCGCATCACATGCTGCACCAACACAGAGCGGAAATGGTGTTTCAGGAGGCGGAAAACATCTTGATCTAGTGGCTGTAGCACACTAGTACAGTTTGGAGGGAGAAACACAAGTTCTACATTTTGCAGTTAAACTGTCGGATGCGCTGGGCAGTTGCCAACTAGCAGCACAACTTTGCGATGCGATTCCGCACCCCCATCCTAGCAATAAAAGCATGAAGCCATTTCTTGAATAACTCTCTGGTCATCCAAGCCTTCTTGTTTGCATCATATGTACATGGCAAGTCATGCACACCATGAAAGGCGCGAGGCTTGGCTGACTTGCCAATCACGTACGGCACAAGCTTGTCGCTGCCATCCATGTTGGCACACAACAACAGAGTTAGGTGCTCTTTGTTTTTTTTCCCGTCCTTACATGGATCACATTTAGCCGCGAGCGTTTTATCAGGCAAAAGGTTATAGAATATGCCTGACTCGTCTGCATTATAAATGTCTCATGGCGCATATCGTTTCGAAATGTCCTGGAGCACAGGATCCCACAGCTTTACTGCCTGCCATTTACAGTTCCCAATTCCCCAGACACAACATGTTGGGTAATTCCTTTTTGCGCTTTAAATCTGTGCAGCCAGCCCTTGCTACACTTAAAATCTTCAATTTTCATTCGAAGAGAGAGCTATGACGCTTTGGCTGTGAGCATCGGCCCACTTATTGGTACACCTGAAGAACGTTTTTGCTTAAACCATTCTAGCAACACATCATCTAAATCAGAATGGTCTGCAGCACGTATTTTTTTACTACCTGTCAGCACATTTTGCTACAGAACAGCAGCCTTTATTTTGTCCTTATTTTTAAGGGTCGTGAACAGTGTAAGAGGACTGCAGATTATATCGTTTGCCAATCTCACTTTTGCTGACATTCCCCGCTTCGCACTCGGTAATAATTTTTAATTTCGTAGCAATATCAAGTGACTTACGCTTGCCATTTCAAAAACTAGACTAAATAGCCAAGTAATTTATCCAAAATAAATACAGCATCAACCTATCCAAAAGCAACACGACACTGCGATCGGTACTTGGCGGAAGCTAAGTTTGCGTGAAAAAAAGCAGAATCATGTACAAAACTCGACAGATACGCGCATACGCTGCGTCACAGCGCGACAGGTGAGAGAGAAAGATGCTCTCGCACTCATCGCGCTGTGATGCGGCGTATGCGCGTATCTGTCGAGTTATGCGGCCACGCCAGAAGCTTTAAAAATCGCCGCATTGAAGTGCCACAAGTGCAATATATTGCAGCAAGAATGTGCGAGGTATCGATTGTGTATCACTATCGGCCTATTGTTATAGCGAACAATATCATTGAAGTTCACTCGTAATTAATATTTTAACCTAATTTTTCGTATACGGCGGGTTAGTACATTTTAAAATTCTCGTAATAGTGAATGTCTCGTTATAGGCCATACTTGTTACAGCGAGGTTTACCTGTACAGTGACTTGTACAGTTCCAGGTTCGATCCTCATTATAGTTGTGTCAGCACTGTAGTCTGTCCCACAAATCAATGTACTTTACTAGCAGCTCTGCAGCATAACATTTTATAGTCTTCTGTACATTGCAGTTTCATTTGAACCTATTTAACAGGAAATAACTTGCTATGTTAATGACACGTTAGTTGATTTATGTAGGTTAGTATGTGCCTTTTTCTATGACACACAAAATGTACACATACAATAATTATTAATTGCATCAAAATGAGTGGCAAACCTAACCACACCGCGTATCACAATTGATTACTTGGCCACCATAGTATTGTTCCATAATTGAGTATGCAATTGCCACAACACTGCAAGGCATCTGCAGAATCGCAAAATTGCCTTGAATGAAATAACAACACATGCATGAAAAATTGTGTTTAATTATATTTGTTTCCAAAAATATTTTGTTTTTTATGTTGGAGGTTAAAATGGTACCACTATGCAGAGAAGTCTGCCTCTGCGTTTGCATGCGGTGAACACACTCTTTTCTCAGGGCAATAAATTAGTGGGTTCAAGAAACACGTGGTGACAGTAGCAAATTAAATCCAAAGACATCAGTGGCACTACTAGGTTTTATTTATGTTCCCTTGTACATTCCCTACTTTTAAAATTCGTAACGAGTCCGTACTTTTCCTTAACTTTGTGACAAGTTGTACATTTGCCCCTCTCCGGCGTCAGTGATCTGTTACTCTACAAAGACTCGGCATAATAAAAGATTAAGCGACGTCTCGAAAGCTGCAGTTCAGATGCCGGTGCCAAAAAAAACAGAAAACAGAGGCTGACTATGTAACGTTTCTGCATGGGAACAAAAAAAAGGCTCCTTGCCCACCAATATATTCCATTACCACCTCTGCATTCTCTCACTCACGTGGCCGGTGTCGCCAGGGACCACCTACGCTCAGGTGGCGCTGGCATCCTGTTGAGAAATTTCTGGTGGTCTCAAACCACATAAAAAAATATTAGTAAAAAAAATTATACTTACAATATAACTTCACAATTATCAATCTAAATATTAGCAGTGAAATTCCTGTTATCAAAATACGTGATGAGAAAAATTAATAAACTTGATGTCTGAAAACATTGCTGCTAGAAAGGTCTAGTTCAAAACAATATCACCAGATATGAAACAGCAAATTCCCTAGTTGAGTTATGACAAAAAGTTACTTAGATAAAACGCTGCAAATCAAGAGAGCTTCTGATTGATGCTAAACGTAGTAGGGTTACTATAAAAAAATAACTTACAGAAGTCACCTTAAAATAATTGTTTTTATTTTGTTAAGAACCATTTACAAGTACCGTCCAATTGAGGTTACGTAAGTCAACTTGACCCTTGATTGTCTGGCTTTATGAACGTTAGCATTATAAAGTTTTTTTTAATTCAGTTCACAGTGAATAGGTATTTTAATGTGTAAATTATATTCACATTACACTGTGATTCAGGAAAAACTGTAAACAGTGACATGAAGTTACACTCTGGTATTCCACTTAAGACATGTCCACTCACATGGTGGGTGAGCCAGGCCTACGAATCCCTTGACTGGGCAACGTCGTCGCACTGTGGGTGGAAAACTAGCTAATTACATTTTCTGCTGAAGTAGCCAGCAACTGGTCTGTATTAATTAGTTGTTAATTAACAACCCAACAGCATCCCCAGCAAATGCACCCGGCTTGGCTACTACCGGTGAGACTCCCTTAAACCAATTACAGTACAAGACAAAATAAAAAGTTCAGCCTATTTAGTGACATTCCACTAATAGAGACATAACGTAGTGTCGATATTATGGGGCACCTTACAAGGTGATCAGAACTAGATTTTAAGAAATAACATAGCCTGTTCAACAGACAGGTGTAATTGAAAATTTGCTTGTCCGCTGCTTCACCCAAATAAAAAAATTTCTAAGTCACCAAAAAAGTTATGTATATACATGTTATATAGGTGTAAAACCTAGCATATTACGCACTGATCACAGTAACATTTAATCATCAATTCCAAATGAGTTACTGTCAGGCCCACTGCGTACATAGCTTGGTTCTTTCTGTCTAGTATATTTGCGATAGGGTGGCTGAAAGGGATGACGTTTTCTCGGAACATTTATAATACCAGAGAGTAATTGTTGATGCAGGATCAAACTCACTTTCACAACATGACTGCAACTGAACCCGCATGAGGGAAGTGAGTGTATCATCATTCAGACGGTTTCGCCAGTCTGTCTTGATGGACTTCATGAGTGAGAATCCTTGCTCACAATCTGCCGTGTGAGCAGGCATGGACAGCACAAGATCTATGAGAGAGAAGACATTCTCATACTCGCTGTGGTATTTCAGATTAATGTCACCCCATTTGGCATTACTTACTGGATTGAACTACTCATAAATTTGTTTTGAGACCTGTCCATTCCAACTCAATCATCTCACATTGCACTCCATTGTTCACAAGGGACAGAGAAAAAAATTTGTCAACCTAATGGTCCAAGTATCACCAAACTCTGGTTCAATGCATGCATGCTGGCCACATTTTAAATCTACATACACAAATTTGTAGGATTTAGTACTTCACCAAGTCCACTTTGCATTTCTCCAAGACGAGATTCCAAATTTTGAACTATAGTGTTTACAGCAGCTGTTTTCTTGGGTGCCTCGGAGCTCATTTCAACTGCTTAGCTTCATCTTCAATTAATTTGTTGCAAGAACAATGATGAAGGCCATCTTTGTCACAAAGTTTCTGCAACATTCAGACAATGTCACCCAGTGTCTTTTGTATTCTTGCCACAGTCGAAGAAGTTCATTTCGTTGTGACAAGTAACTCAAAATAGAGACTACGTCACAATACAAGTCACCTGATGAAGCCGATGTAGTTGGCAAAACACTGTGACCGCGCTTCTGCGGAGAAATGTGTTCGTACTTCTGTGTGTATGTGTTTTCTATCGGCAAGTGCCTGCCACCTGTAAGTACTTCTGCAAACCTCTATTTTTTAAAATTGTAATTAGTAGCCTAGCGGCCTTTCCCGCCATTGCCCTACAATAGAAGTGAAGGTATTGAAACATTTCTAAATTATGGAGTGCATCTTCAACAAATTTACGTGTACTAGCAGTTGATGCATCGCATGTAAATTCTTGGTGTATATTTTCTGCAGCTAGGAGAAGTGCAGGAAAAGTCTTGATAACCTGTCAAGGCACATTTAGTACGTGAAATGTAATGAGTGCCCCCAATTCTTGTAGGTGCACAAAAATTAATTCCCAACTTTTAGACAAGAATTTGACGACGCACTGGACTGTGGTGGAAGTATGTGTACAATTTCAACTTTGAGAGAAAGTGATGTTGGAGTAAGTGATGACTTATCTACAAGTTCAAGACGGGCTAGGCAATGTATAGTAATCAAATTTGGCATGACCTCCATTATTCATCACTGCTGCACCATCACTTGCGAATCCTACCAAATGCAACATCAGATCTGAACTAGTCAGCCCACAATACTCATTCAAAACACACAATATTCAATCATAAATTTGAGCGGCATTAGGCCTGTCTACATGCTTCACAGCTACATATTTACAATGGATTATCCCTTTAATAGCAAATCGGGCATAAATAATGACCTGCTCTAGCACAGCACTGTCAGTAGACTCATTACAAATCACAGATACATATTGTGCACTTCTCAAGTTATTTTCCAATTCCTGACGTATCTCTGCTATTGAACCCAGAAAATCTTTACACTTCTTGTCAGTGCGATATTTATTGCCGATGTTTAGACCTTTCTTTACATCAAGTTAGTACGGCCAAACAAATCTCTACAAGGCAGCCCATGTTTGGCCAGGGCATTAGATGTACAGAAAAGAATTTACAGTTTAATGTAAATGTCCTTCTGAATACTTTGCCTGAGACTGTCCATGTTCAATAGTTTTCACATCTTCTGTTTCTTGGCATTTCTTGCGAGTGCTGCTTGCAACATGTGATGTAAGGTTTTCTTTGCGAAAACTTGAACAACCTTTAACGAAAACAACTTTGGGTGTAACTGTATACTTTTTGCAGACTTTGCAAAACATTATTTTTCTTTTCGTCACTGTACCGAACCCAGGTGGGTTTGTCATATTGACTTATTGTATTCCGACTTTTCCCTGTCCATTTTTCTTTTCTTCTCTGGTGCTTTTGACACACTGCTTACGAATCTCCACATAGTTTAAAGACACTTTATATGCTATCTGAAAATACTTAAACAGTCGCTATCACAAAATAAGTATAAACAGTTACCGCTTTCCATGTAAAGAAGTACGCCTATTGTTTGTTATTTTGTTCCAGGGTCGCTGACACACGCTACTGTTAACAAGAGAACTGTGAAATAATTAATCAATTAAAAAATGAGGCACAGAATCGTAAATTATGTATTTATGTTTTATTTAAAGACAAAAAATTAATCTGTGGTTTCTTTAGAAAGACTACATAGCATTTGATACGCAACAGTTAACTGGTTCAGTAATGTTGGCTGCACTGGTGTGATAGAAAGAGAAGAAAGAAAAGGAAAAAAATGCAGTAAGAGTACGATGTTGATGAGGTAGGCTTATTTCGTATTGTAATATTTTTTTGTGAATCACATTTGATTTGAAGCATTGATGTAAAATGTTAGGAATGGTTCACGAGGTTGCAAGATGGCATGATGTATTTTACACTTTTACTGGAATGCACAATAGCGGATACTAAATACATAGTGGCCAATAATGTTTATTTAATTTTATGCGGACCTTAAAGACGTTACGTAATTTAATTGTGGCTGCTAGGGAAAACCAAATTCTGTAAAAGATATACTGGCCTATACGTCAGCGATGAACTTTGCACGGAAATGCGTAAATTGTTGCACCTGAAACCTGCCAGAGTACCTTAGTTGGTTTTTTAATTGTGCCTGCCCGGACGAGATTTTACCTGTCTTGGGTGGGCAGACAGGCATTAAAATTGCACCACAGAGGTGATTAAATATGGATGCAATCCAGTCTGTAAAACTTTGTGTCATACTTTAACATTAAGTGGTAGGCTAAACACAGTACTATAGACTCATTTGATTCAAAAGACAGGACTTGCAAAACATATAGTAAAATCACATCACACGCTAATCAAAGTCAGAACAGCTGTGTAGCTCGTCAGTAAATATAGTATGAAAACACGGTAGCAAGGCAAAAAAAGTGTCACACAACAGTGGCAGGTCTTTTCGAGAATGGGCGAATTGAGGAGGGGAGGCTAGAAGTGGTGGAGCCATAGCAGACAAATAACAAAAAGCCTGTTTCACACAATCCAGTCGTACATGTTTCTGCTCATCAAACCACAATTTTTCATGGAATATTTTTGTAATTTTTTGGACAGTTTCTGTTAAAGACTTTGTTATGACAGTGTTATTGATATTTCCATACTATTGCTGTATTATACTGTTGTTACCACTGCGCAAAATCCCAGGAAAATTTTAGAGAAACAAAATTTTTTTCCTTTGGGTACGAAAATGTGAAAGGCATATAAATTTTTAAATCAGATGATCCTCAACTTCCAAAAATTTGATATTTATCATTTTATTGATGATGATAGCCATATTTCCAGCAATTTGCAACTCTCACGTTCATACACTTACCTAAATGTGTGCACAATTCTTTAAATGCACTATGAATAGTGAAAAACATAAAAATGGTGACTTATATTACAGTGGAGCACCTCGTATCTGAAATGGTCAGGACCTAACCATTTCTGATAACATAAATTTTCGAATAACAGAAGAGAATTTTTATGGTTGATAGCCGAGATTACTAGCAGCATTTGTTATTGTACACAACGAGTCTGCACTGACAAGTTAATATTTTCTGTCAGAATGTACACACAAAGCATATTAATATAATACATTGAACAATTCACAGCAATGCTGAAATGTCACAAATGTTAAACTTTTTCATGGTAGAACTTTGCCGTCATATGTCTTGAAGGGGTTCAGATGGGTAGAATGTCGACAGGCGATAGCTGGCTGGCTGGCTGAACATGGAAAACAGATGACAATTTAACTTTGCTACACAACTCAAACAATTATCCACAGTAAAATTCCTAAATTCTTATCAACTAAACTACTACAGCTAAACACTATCCATTCGTACAACACCAAACATAAAATGAACTGTCAAATACCACGTCACAACAGTACCGCTTGTTCTAATTGTTGTGTTTTTATAACTGTATATAGTCTACAATATGCACGACAAAGTGTAAAACGGCCGTGGTGCTGAATTTTGCTCGTGTTAAAATAAATAATTAAATACATAAAAATTTTTGACAACATTGCAAGTAACATTTGTTACCAACTTCCTTTGATCTAGGCCGCCCTAGAATGGGTCTGGAATATTATGTTATAAACAGTGTTGGTGACAAAGTTATCAACATGTTTCTAAAATTTATAACTTGTTGCTAGCAAATGTTTTCAACAAAGTGGTGGTAACAAATGTTATCAACATTTTTTTTATAAATATTAAAAACATTAATAACAGAATGTTGGCAACATGATAACCCATGTTATTAGCAATGTTATCATTGGTGTGAACTAGATTTAAGCCACACAAATTTAGGATTTACTGCACTTTAACCATATTTGTAATGGAACTGCTATACGTATAAGGTAACAAATTTCACAGGCATCAACCAGAAGTCTTCTAATTTGCTAACACAAAGAAGAGAAAATGTAATCATTTTATGCTCAAACTGCAGTTGTCACTTCCTATATTTGCCTTTTTGTTGATATAGCTATTTTCCAGAAGAAACATCATTATGTACTAATTATATCATTTTATTGCAGCAACATTGAAGATTACTACACACTGGTAATACAACACTTTGTAACATATCCATATGTATTTATTGTCTTAAGACCACTTTATACAATGAAACATGGAAGTGTTTACTGTACTTTTATTGCAAGATGCACTTAATTTTTAGGTTTTATTTAGAATATTAGGTTTATTTGGGCACTACAGTAGTAAGGAATGCAATAATTTTTTTGTATGTGCTTAGTACCAAACTGGAATCACCCTCAGGAAAATTATAGTGACCAGCAGAATCAGTCTAAAATTACACACCAATTTGGTGTTGATACAGTGGTTTTCAAATTTACAACTGGCACATTAGTGAAATAACTGAACACAATATATGTTGGGCTTTTGCTGCACGTAAACTCACATAACATCTGATATGGTGTTTGCACTAGATAATGTTCTTCATGTCATCTGCTAATATTATTATTGTTCCTTACTCCATGCTTCTCTTTTGCCCCCTTCAGCACATAATTTGTTAGTTATGTAAAAATTGTTTGTTTTACAGGTTTATCACATCAATGAAACAAAATCAAAACTATGACACCCACCACCATGAATTCACACGTTTCGACATAAATAATGTTCCATGCAAAAAAAACACACTTGTTTCTTTAAAAAACTTTAAAAAATGCTGCAAATATTCACAAGTCAGTCTTACCCTTGTGAAATTACTAAGCATCATGCCAAAACTGATGGCAGAATGAAATGTAAATTAAAGTCATCATGAACCAAGTAGAAATCAACAATTTTCTTGTTCAGTATATTACAGGTGATATTCTGAGGATGTAGTTGTTCACAAGCAAGGAAGTCCAAAAGTTTCTTAATATCAACTTGTACTGATGAAGTTTGAGGTGAGTCTAGAAAAACACAAACAGAAGACACATTACCAGTATAATATAACAAAATTACATTTTCTATGCATGAGATTTTACATCATGACTCATTCGTACCGCCCAAGTTTAATGAAAATAGGTTCACGTCTTTATTCTGGAATGGTAAAATATGTGGAAGTCCACAATTAAAATGGAAAATTGAAAATGTTTTCATTGTAAAGTGTTATTTCGTTATTCTCCCCTCATTTACCCACCCTAAATACTATCTTATAAAACTAGTAATATCCCCTTTATCTATGCTCAAAATAACATAAAAAGTTTCCAAATGAGATTTACAGCTTATAATGTTGTATTTGGGCATGTAAAGGCAGCACATATTTACAAATAATACATACCATAGGGTATGGCTTATTTACTTGTAAGAAACTGATTATAAGTGCAACTTCTGTTTACTGTGAACTAATAGTATTGTGCAGACATAAAATGTAATATTTACAAAGAAAAACATATTTAGCAATAAGCTGCAAAATACAACCTATAGCCACGTCCAATATAAATTAAAGGCTAACAAATTTTCTTAACTAGTCAATACAATAAATATTTATATAATAGTGTCTGTAATATCAAATTGCAATAATAATGTAAATAAGTATATGACCCTCTAATTAATGATTATATCTAGCCCACAGTTGTATAAGGCCACAATCTAGCCTTCAAAGTTATGTACATATGTACGAGTATCTGGAGTATCTGAGCTGACCACAAGCGACTAGACTCTTTTCAGAGATCTATAGAGTAAAAATAAAAAAATATCCTTCACATATTCCTTGTGGCGATACCGCAAATATGTATTGCAAGTGCCGTACGCTCATATTTTTATAATTTTTACAACATTATTTAGTTCAAATAACATTATTCATATGACAACTTGGCGAATGTTTATACTGGAACAGCTGATGCTCAGTGCGATTCTCATCTTGTGACGTCACCAACCAAGCCATTTATGCCCAGAGAGGTTGGTTCCCGGATTTTTGCATGTGGGAATCGTGCTGGACGATGCCATTGGTCAGTGGGTTTTCTCTGGGATGTTGTGTTTCCTAGCCCTTCTCATTCCAGTGCTTCTCCAATGTAGGGCCTCATTTCTTGTCATTCTACAGAGCAAGCAGGTGCCTTTGGGTACCCAGTAGAAAGTCTACATCTCGGGGAGCGATAACCTGGCCCTCTGGTATTCTCTTCATACAATATTTATTTATCTATATTTAACATCTTTATTTGTACATCTGAGAAAACAATATGGCTAGTGGGCAGGAGCAGCAGTCACCCTTATATTTATATTCTTACGGCTGTGATTAATCACAATAATAATATATTTTTTTGCTTTGATGACCTAGCTGACACAGTACTTGCAAATGACAACCATTACTACGTACATTAGTACTGTTTTATGGTGAAACACTACTAGGTTGGGGGAAAAAAAAAACCTAAATTTCAAGGAATTACTGAGACAAAATTAAGCTGTTTAATAACCAAGTAAAACTAAACAAATTTTAACAACAACAAAAAAACAACCAAAGAAAAAGGTCACAAGTAACAACTGCAATTTTAATTCAGAAACTTTCCTCCATGAGGTTTGCAGTTGCATGGCAGAATATTCAATCACACATTCACTACAAAGTAAACACAAACATTATCCGCCCACCAAATTGAGTTATTTTTTTCTAGTCACTTCCAGTTTGATGAGGGGTCTCTTCAAGAGACCTTGCAGGGTACGTAATGTAGCTACACAGGGAATTCCATCAGCACCTAGATGGAGGTTTACAATACATCCAAGTTTCCATTGAAGAGGTGGAAGTCGTTCATCACACACCAATACCAGTGCACCAGGTTCCAACTGAGTGGCTGACCGCGTCCACTTGGAACGCTGTTTAAGAGTATACAAATAGTTGTTATGCCATATTTTCCATATGTCTTGATGAATGCGTTCTACCAGTCGCCATCGAGTGCAGTGACTCATGGGTATCACTGTGCGATCAACCTCTGGCACTGCAGTAAGAGTCTCCATTGTTAAAAAATTACCTGGTGTGAGAGCAAATAGGATCTGAACTTATGGGGCACATAGGTAGTGAATTTAGTAGTGTGTTTTAACAAATTTGATCCCTGCCTCCCACAGAACACTAAAGTGGGGAGCACCAGAAGGGATAAAATGCCAAGTACAGTAGAACCCTGTTATAACATTCCCGCATATAACATTTTCCTGCATATAACATCACTTTTCTTTGGTCCCACTATTTTTCCATAAAGCACAATGCATTAATTTCCTGCTTATAACATCTCTGGTATTTTCATTTCCTGCATATAACATTTTTTTTTCTCAGACATTGACCATAACGCAGGTAAAATTTTTCTTAGTAACTGAATCATTTTAGATAAAATAACTGTGCTGTAGAGTAAAAAAAATCAGTAAAAAAACAAATTAATGTATGGGAATGTATCATAAATGTACATTACAGTGATATTAAAGACTGTGATCCTGAAGATGACGATCATGAACCTACAGAAGACAAGTGGGAAAGCCTCTGTAATACACACAATGTATATATTCATTATGTTTCTGATAGCACAAAACAATAGCCTCATTTAATTTCATTATAGACTTATTTACTGTACATAAACTATTGAATTTTAAGTTACTTTTGTGTAATATGCATTAATTGGTGCAAAAATATTGATTCCTGCTTATAACATTTTCCTGCATATACCGTAACACTTTTTTTCACAGGTCCCTTGAAAACCGTTATAACAGGGTTCTACTGTAATGCCAAGGGGTGCCAGAAAATTGAGGATTTCATCTTGATGTGCTGGCAAAGTTAAAAGTGTTGTGTAAATTAATAAACTGTCTGGAAGCTCCAACAAAATTGGTTCCACAGTCACTGTAAATATGGCAATATCTGCCACGTCTACTGATGAATCTCTTCAGTGCTGCAATAAAAGTCTCTGTGCTCAGGTTCGTTGCCAGCTCCAAGTGAATGGCCTTGGTGACAAAGCACACAAACAAGCACACGTACGATTTGACACTTCGGGCACCTCTGTGGCGTGACCTAAGGATGTAAAAAGGACCACCATAGTCTACCCCAGAAGATGAAAATGGTTTAACTTGTTGAATCCTAGACGATGGTATATTTCCCATAGCCGGAACCGAGGTTGGGGGTTTTGAGCGGATAACCCGTTTGTCTCCTAATATCCAAAATCGTTCTCTGAGAATTCCCTGAAGGGTGGCAATACCTGGATGATGATTTAATTGATGTTCGTGTCCTATCAAAGGACCTGTGAACAGGTGTGTTCTTGGTAAGAGGACCGGATGTTTCTTTTCATAATTGCTAGGTCCTTTATTGAGTCTACCACCCACCCTGAGCACTCCCTTATCATCCAAAAATTGTGACAACTAACGAAGAGGCTGCGACACAGAATTAATATTTTTTAAAGTAGCAATGTCATTGGAAAAAATCTTGCTTTGAACAATTAAAATCCACATTTGCAATGCAGCATCCAACTCTTGTTTTTTCATTGTTTCAGAAGCTTTTGATGTTGGGTGGCGACAGTTATGAATAAAACGCAGGACATACGTAGTAGAGCGAATTACCTTGAGATACGATCCACATCTTTTTAACAGAATGTGCATTTCAGGGTCATGGAGAGAGACTATTAGCATCAACTTTTTCTCTTCAACTTCTATGCAATTCACGTCATCAGCCATCTCGACAGTTGAATTTGTTGGCCACTCTGCTTCTGAAAGAGCTAGCCACTTTGGTCCATTCCACCACAGATGATGCGGAACAAGTTGTGAAGGTGTCGACCCTCGAGACCCACAGTCTGCCGGGTTGTGCTTTGACTGCACATGGTGCCACCACTCAACTGAAGTCATCTCTTGGATCTGGCTCACACGGTTGGCAACAAATGTCTTCCATAAATGTGGAGATCCAGAGCTCTAATGCAAGGCAACCATGGAATTAGACCATGCCCAAATTTGAGAAATAGTTGCACTCTGTTAAATACTAGAGCGAACATCGGATAGTACCTTAGCAAGTAACAATGCGGCACAAAGCTCCAAACGTGTAATGGTAACCGTCTTCAGAGGCGCTACCTTGCATTTGTAAATGATTAGCAGGACGTGTACTTGTCCGTTTGCATGTGTGACACGTAGATATACCACAGCGCAGTAACCAATCTCGGAACTATCGCAGAATCTATGGAGTTACGCTTTGCTGTTGGAGGTGATTCTGTATGGTTGAGAGAGATGATCTAATTTTAGGAGTTCAGCTTAAAAGGCTAACCACTTGTCACCAACTGCGAATGGCAGTGGACTGTCCCAATCAACGCCTTGCAACCACAATTGTTGAATGATGGATTTGGCCATGAGTGTGACTGGGGATAGCCAACCAAGAGAATCAAAAATGCCAGCTAACTCAGACAGAACAGACCTTTTTGATGGGGTAAAGGCACGAGATTTCACTGAATAAGCAAAAAACATTAGCCTGAGGGTTCCATCGGAGTCCAAGTACTTTCTGTGTTGCATTTGGTTCAGAATCAAAAGATCGTAACGTTGGTTGTTAGCAAGCTTCACGTGGTAGCCAAGATAAGAGTTCTTCACGATTGCTCATAAATTTTCTCAGGCTGAAACCTCCAGCTTTCAGTAAGTGTATCAGATCTCTTTGTATAGTGATAGCATCTTCTACTGTAGCTGGTGCAGTACCTACATCATCCACATACACGTCTGTTTTCAACACAGAACTTGCAGTACGAAATTTGTTTCAATCATCAGTTCTTAATTTCTGCAAAGTATGAAGGGCCAGGAATGGAGCTGCAGACACTCTGTAGGTCACTGTGGTTAACTCAAACTCTTGTACAGGATCAGCTTCAGAGAACCGCCACAAAATTCGCTGATAGCTGCGGTCTTCTGCACTCACCCAAATGTGAGGGTACATTTGCAGAACATCGCCTGTAAACACAACGTCATGACAGCGAAACAGTAATAAAATGTCACAAATATCATTTTGTAGATTTTCCCTGTCAAAAGCATGTCATTCAAACTAACATTATGGTTAGTTTTAGCAGAGGCATTAAACACCACTCTTAACTTGGTTGTGCTATTATCTGGTTTAATGACGCAGTGATGTGGTATATAGTTAGGTGTAAGGGTTAGTGTCTATATTTCTCACTGGTTCCATGTGGCCTTGTATCAAGTAATCCTTCATGAAGTTGTGATACTGTTCCTTGAGTTCAGGTTGTCATTTTAAACGACGTTCCAAGGCTTGTAAACAACGCATTGCACGGTTTCGAGAGACACCCAACTCTGGTTTGGGCTCAAAAAAAGGTAATGACACAACATAATGGCCACTCTCATCACGACTACAGGTTTGTTTAAAGTGGTCTTCACATTGCTGGTTATCAGGTGATAAATATGAAGTTTGAGGAACTTCTAATTCCCAAAATCATTGCATTCTCGCTTCCAAAGATTGAGGCACTGAAAACATCGACACACAGCATGAAGCCGGATTAGCCGTATTGGTATTCGCGATTTTGCCCATTACCACCCATCCGAAGACTGTTTCCAATGCAACTAGAATGTTGTTACCACCTTCAATTTTATTGCCATACACCAAGTATGGATATACATCAGCCCCTCACAACATATCTACAGGCTCGGGTGTGCAAAAAGAAGAATCAGCCAGTTGTAGATTCTCAAAGTGAGACCATGCTTCAGCTGGCAGTTTAGATTGCGGCAGGTCATTGGTGATCTTTGCTAATAGATAGGCGTCTACTTGAAACTGTGGATTAGGTAAACCAACGAGTTTGATGCAACAGGAAGTAACTCCTTTTGATGCACTAACATTTGCTGATGACAAACCTTGAATAGTTAGAGATTTCCGTCGTCGTTTCAACCCCAATCGTTGGCAGCATTTTTAACTAATAAAACTGGCTTGACTGGCTGAGTCAAACAACACTCGTACTTCTCGAAAATTGCCTAATGAATCTTGAACATTCTCAGGCAATTAAGATGCAACTTGTGATTCAAAGTGCAATAATGTATGATGTCGGGCTTCACATAAACGACAAGATGAAGTAGATAAGGAAGCTGCAGCCCTATGGCCATATCGCAAACAATTCAGACACACCCCACTTCGTTTGGCGATATTGAATAGTCCTTGCGATGATTTGCCATAAAATACTGGGCACTTGAACAGTGGGTGATCGTTTTTACAAAGACCACAATTGACCTGTAACTGTCTTGCCTACAAACATTGTGGAAGGACTTTTTTTCACTGGGTTGCATGACAGTTTTGGCAGGTCATACTCTGAGTACTTATTATGATTTTCAAGAAATTTCATTAGACCATCTAAAGTAGGAGATTTACTATCACACATTTTCAGTTCCTATTGTTTATGTAAGTTGGAGTCTAATTTTATCTCTAATATATGTACTAACAGTGGGTCCCATTCTTTAATAGGTAGGTCCATTGCGTTTAAAGCACCTACATTTTCTGCGATACATGAAAGTAAATTATTTATTGAGGTGGGAACGCTTGACTTTTCTTCATGGGTTAACAAGAGGGCATCTATATGATATGACCTTATAAGTTGCTGGTTGTAATAGCGTTTAGCTAAAATATCCCAGGCGATCTGATACCGTATTTACTAGTGTATAGCACACACTATTATTCCAAAACAACTGATAAAAATTCAGGGGTGCGTACTATACACGGAAAATAGATAAAAATGTGAAAGAAAGGTCAGCGGTCAGTTGAGTAAAGGCGGCGGGAAGGGGGGACGAGAAGGTGAAGTTAAAGTCGTAAATTGACGGGTGTCAAGAGTAGGAAGCAAAGAAAAAAAATGCTGGTGGTCGGTCGCGATGGCGGGAGGGAGGTGGAAGAGAGGAGTAAGAAGCGGAAGTTATAGTGGTAAACCAACGGGTGTCAACAGTGGGAGGCAGAGAGAGAACGTTCTCACAGCCAGGTTCCTCCATCATTACTCCTCGCTGCTAAAACCATAAAAGTTAATTTTAATGCCTCATGATAAGCTGTCGCTCCATGGGGAAAGAAAGAAAGAAAGAAAGAAAAAGGCGTCATTGTTCTGCATTTTCCCCCTTCCTCATCCCCTACCTCGGAAAGATATTTGACGACTCTGTGACCAGCTATCTTTTCATGGGAAAGGAAGGAAGAAAAAAAGAGCGTCATTTTTTTCCCTTCCCCCACCCCCTCAAACACACCAGGAGAAATAAAAAAGGCAAGCTTGCTGCTGTCACAGCATGTTATCTTAGGGCTGAGGGTATCATAATGGCTTAGTGGAAGAGGGAGGGACATGCTGGAAGCGGCTGGCACAGCAGAGCAAGGCACACACGCGCGAGGCGGCTGGCAGACAGCAAGCGACCTTGGCAGAGAGACAAGCCACCCCACCCCTCCTGGCTCGCCTCCACCCTCTCTGCCTTCACCCTCTCTGCCTTCACACTCTTAACCAGCGTGAATGTTATCTTGCCTCTCTCTTTTATATGTTGCCAGCTATGGTTCCTTCTTCCCAACTTCTTCCTTGACCACACTGTCATAGCGTCCCTCGTGCTGTTTCACGGCTCGTTCGGCTAATCTTCCCATGTTTTTTTTACATGCTAGCAAGGCACTAAAATTTTTTCCCCTGTAACTTGTTGCAAAAATCATGGTGCGCACTATACAGGAGGACGCACTATACACGAGTATATACTGTAATTTGTATCTGATAATGTGAGGGACTGAATAAAAGATGCAGGCTTACCTTCTAAAGCCGACTTCAGGTACAACATATGCTCAGTGTTTGATAAGTTACGTTTGTCAACAATAAGAACAGCAAACAAGTTGGAAAAATTCATCCAATCTTTAGGTTGTCCCGTAAACGTTGGAAGTTTAATTGAGGGTAACATTACCTGACTGCCAAGCCCACCATTAGCACTGCTTGTTGTTTCAGATGATGTTATAGGATGACTCTGTTTGATTATCCTGTCGTAGCCGACCATAATTTTGGTGTACACTTCATCGAAACTCTCGAGTCTCTCCCAGCGTTTGTCCACGGGAAATGTCACTTCACCGGAACACGCTACTCCAAGTTGGAGATGATCGTCATCAAATCCCGTTTTCGAAGCACGAAAGTTGCGACACGTGGCAATAAACAGTTATCTTTTTGCTGTATCAGTTGCACACTCAAGAGACAACTTGTAGGCTCGCTGCAATAGATTTTCTGCCCTCTCAAGGTGTATTTTAAACGGTAATGTTTTGTCTGCCATAACAATGTGCAAATAGATTATTAGGCCTAGCCTAACAAAACCCACAGCAGAAATGAGGTGATCATTTGCACGCGAATCCGTACAAGACGAAACACCACGAACACACAACTAAGAATATGTATTCAGCAAATTTGCACAATATTCCTCTGAATATCTGACCACGGATGACCAATGTTTCGTGGAGAAACACTACTGGGCTGGAAAAAAAATTAACTAAATTTCACTTAATTACGGAGACAAAATAAAGCTGTTTAGTAACTAAGTAAAACTAAACAAAACTTTTAACATCAAAAAACCAACCAAAGAAAAAGGTCACAAGTAACAACTGCAATTTTAGTTCAGAAATTTTCCTCCATGAGGTTTGCAGTTGCATGGCAGAATATTCAATCACACATTCAGTAAAAAGTAAACACAAACAAGTACAATCAAGGTAATCAGGTTTTACATGTATTATTTTCAAATAAATCAACTTACCATTCAAGTCTTTATCAAGAACTGGAAGATTTTTGAAATGAGTTGCCATATCAGCCATCATGGTCTCCACTTTGAAAACTAAATTACCATTATCAGAAGCTGTGATTGTCACTTTTGAATTTAACGTCTTCATTCGTTCAATAACACTGCGAAGAAGTTTTAGGTTTGGCAATTCTATCTTCACCTGTCCACAGAACAATTACAAAAAATAATAATTATAAAGCATTCTGGATGTTTTAAATAAAGTTGCAAACTTTTATAATAATAAAACGTTCAATGACTACCAACTTACAGTGAAGTGAGGACTTTCTGGCTGGACAAACATTTTCCACTGTTTGTGAGGTATAACAGTGACTGGAATGTCATGCACACACATCCTTGCAAGGGTTGTTGAAGTCTGTAACCAAGATGAAAATTGTGTGAAATTGTTCATAATATTTGGATAACTTAGACGACGAGAAATTAGAAACACACGGCAAATCTTCGAAACACTTCAAACTCTACACAAACCTGCACATCATCTCAACAGTCAACAGCAAAATCTGGCCATGTTTCACAATGGTAACAATTGAAACAAAAATGTTTACTTCTGTTTATAATTATTGTATTGTGAAAATGTTTTTGATTCAGCAAAATACCCTCCCCCTCCTTAATTATTATTATTATTATTATTATTATTATTATTATTATTATTTTTTTTTTTTTTTCCTGTAAAACAGAGTGAATAGGAACACTGGGGTGAACATAATTTTAGAGCCAAATTTTCAGTATAAACTCAGTTTTAAAAATTATATTTTTAAATTGGCAAATTATTGATATACAGTAATTTTATTTAAGCAAAAGGTACAAGACACAATTTTGTTTCTAATTTCATTCCTGTTCACTGCGATGTTCCCATTCCTTTTGTTTTATAGTTCACAATAATTTTGAAAATATAGTTCACCAACAATTTGTCCATAGTAAGAACAATTTTCTTACTCCAATGAAAACATGAACAAATTAAAAAAAATTATGTTGGAATGATGCAGGTTTATTTTTTTAACAGTCACATTCTATTGTGATGATAGGCAACATGATGGTACCGTGGTAACAGGAACTTTCTTCAAGAATGAGCTGTTACTTGGCATTCAATGGACTATGGCTTCAGCATAACCAAACAAACTAAAAGATAAAATCATTTAATTTTTCACAATTTAAAGAGATAATTACAATGATTAAATACAAATTAAACTATTTTTGTGGACATCCTCCATTGCTGGCAAATGTTGCAGGGACGCAGAAAAACCCACGATTAAATCAATAATCTGATATGAGAAAAAAAACTAGAATTAGCTGTCGTTAACAAATATACAACAGGCATACAATTTTGAGAAAAGAATATAATCTGTCTATAAAACTAGAAAACAAAAAATCAGATAGTAACAAAACAGATGACAATGGCAGATTTTCTCCATGACAACTGATCTGTTCCCAAATTCATACAGGGACATGCCAACTATTCTGTGACATGCCAACTATTCTGTGAAATGGGGAAGGGGGGGGGGGGGCAATTTAATACTTAAAAAAAACTACTCTTTTCAATGTGATTTGACACTTTCAATGTGATCATCTACATTTTCCATACAAATAAAAAAATGTCATTTTGAAATTGTGGGAGGTGGGAATACATAATTTTCCCTCTCAGGTTTATTTGGCGGATAGATGGCTGCCCCCCCCCCTCACCACTGTTGGCACGGGCCTGAAGCCAGAGGAACTCTAAGAGACTAACTGTGAAATCTGAAAATCAATGGTCTTATTTAGAACTGTCGCCTAGTTACAGCTAATCAGATAAAAGCGCAGAAAGTAGTGTAACCAAGATTTCAGTTCAGGAGAGGTCCAACAATATTTTTTTTTTACTAATATTTATTAGTAGGGTCACGTTGATCGAGGAGTCAAACTCTTGCCTCCCACCTAGGTAATTCAGGTTCGATCCCCAGCAGGTTCGTACCCATATTTCTCATTCAGTTGCTCCTCCATGCTCAACTCGCCTCACATTCGCCATTCTTCAGACCAGAAGAGCGACAGGCATCTTTCGTTAGTCGGGCAGTGGGTCAACACCACCCTGGCCTTCTTTCATACATAATGTTACCCTGCCCGAGGCTAGAACAAATTTTGGATTTTCATTTTTGTTAATTTTTATTGTCATTCTAGCTGGCACCGGTGAATTTGTTCGCTGGATTTGCAATTTAACTA
>PNEQ01003893.1:0-11053 GCA_003012365.1 Medauroidea extradentata
CCATAAATGAGGTAAATTTTCGTCATTTTAGGATTTTTTTAAATAGTACAAAGGAATTCCATTCTGTGTTTTTAAATCTTTTAGCACAGTGCCCATTATATCTAATTTCAGTGTAAATTATTTCATTCGAGCAAGCCACTTGGTTTTCGTTGTATCTATGTTCCTGTAACTTGCAAATTGTGACTTTGACATGTCGCTAAGGGAAAACTATGAGAGTTAAAAAATTTCTACAAGTGTAAAATGTAGTCACAAGTAACGTCTATAAAACTAACACTATGCCAAAAAAATATAAAATTATGAATTTTTACCACTTGAACAACCTTAAGAATAATTATTTTCAGAACTTCATCAAACACTGTACACATTCAGTACTTAGGAAATTAATTTTATTTATACTTTTTTCACCCAATATTAGTACTGTATTTTCAAAATTTTTATCACAAAAAAAAATATACATGAGAAACCATTTTACAAAATTTTATCGAATTTGGTACACATGTATTTCTATGTAAAGTGACTTACCTTCTTTGTATTTTGTTAATGACAAGTTCATACCATAAAATAGTGGCTATTTAAAAAGTCATTGACCACATATGACATCTAAGGAACCATATCTCAGAATTTTATCAAACTATCAAACTATAACTTACCCATTTAGTAACCTACTTAGCAAGGTGACTTCACATGAGATATCATAAATACTGTATAGTTTTTCAAGATTTAATCAAACTTGGTACATATACGGCAGGATTAGTAAAGTGACAACTTTTTAAATACTTTTTTATGCCATGGTCAATTTGTTTGATCAAAATTTAGGCTGTTTTAAACCTGTGAATTTTTCTTCTTGCATGATAAATCTGCAGAATGTTTTTCTAAGTTTCATGAAAGTAATACACAATTGGTACTACGTTACGTAACGAGGTAACATGCCTTTAAAGTTATTTATTCAAGCTGTTTTTCCTAACGTTCATCCCACAGTACCTAAGTAAGAATATTTAACGCACGTATTAGGAAGAACTATGGACTAAATGTAAGCAAATGTAATTCAAATATTTCACTATCCAAACTTCATTTCAACTATTGTGGTTGCTGTAGTTTTGCACATCATGTTAGAAAATAGAATGATAGTAATAAATTAAGATATTTCATATTTCTGCATGACCTTATTTGACCTTTTTGGTTTATTTTGCATCTACATTGAAGAAAGTAGGCTCATAGGTTATGTTGATAACTTTGTGTTCATTATTTAAATAACACTGCACGACAATACCTGGTATGCTATAAGTACCTATTATATGTGAGAACTGCAGACCTGCAAATGGTTAAGATATGAAAGGACTGATAGTGACAGGCACACATAAGTGCTAACACACTGACAAAAACAACAAATATCAATGCTCTCACCTTCACACAATTCCATGTAGACATGCAATGCGATTGTCGCAGAATGCTGATGTTTGCAACCCAAGCTCAACATGTCTTCCAGCTGTGAAAAATAATTATAATATGTACAGTAAACTGCTGAAATAATTTTTGCAAACAAATTTAAACAGACAAAACTTTACTAATAACTTAATGTGGCAGCAAGCATCATTAAACAATACCTAGGCATATGTCTACATAAGTTATACAATATGCATGTGCAAAATTTAGTTTTAAATATTATGTCAACTTCAAGCCTCACAACATATAGATAATGACAAAATTCAAAGTCACAAATTGTTAAACTAGTATCATTGTTCATTATAAATCAAGCACAAATAAGAAACGATAAAATCTATTGAACCAGACAAGCGAACATATGTAAATGACTGCAGGATGTATTGTACAAGCAGCACTTGATCAGTGATATCCTTGTGCCTCAACATAGATTACATAGGTATGAGAAATTTTCACTGAAATCTACAGGAACAATGACTTTGAGTGAGTGAGAGATTTTGGTCAGCACTTAACATTGAGGTCTTGCTGGTGAGGGGTGAAATGAGGTGAGTATGGAGCAATACCGGAATAAATTGGTGGGGGAAACAGGAGATCCCCGAGAAAACCCACCAACCAACGGCATCGTCCGGCACAATCCCCACATGCGAAAATTCTAGGCCCGACCCGGCCGGGAATCGAACCCAGATCACCTTGGTGGGAGGCGAATGGTCTGACCATTCAGCCACCGTGGTCCCTTTAACAATGACTGGGTCAGGTTTCAAATTAGCTTTAGTTTCTTTCAACTAGTTGACTTGGGTTCATGCAATAAATGAATGTGGAATAAGTTTCTCCAGTTTTCAATCACTTTCTTCAGATATTCAACAAAACTCACAGTACACCTTATAAGTTCTGTTCTATCATTGCATACCCACTAGTAACTATATTCTATGTCATCTGTACGATCATAATCACTTAGTTTTCCTTGAAGAAATCTTAAATTATCATTTGGTGGGTAATCAGAGTAAGGAATTAATATGATCATGGTAGCATTCAGTGATTTTGCCAACTGCATGAAGTAGAAGTTTGATGTTCTGGTGTATACTGTATACACGTTTAGAATGGGGACCCAATTATCTAGCCAAAACACATCATTTAGATCTTAGCATGCAGAACTTAGAGAATTGAATGACTTATTCTCAAAATTTGAATAAGAAAGCAGCATACAACTCTAGTAAATTAGTAAGATTAAGCAGTTTTTTTTGTGAACATTCCTGGGAATACTAACTACATCCATCTTTTCAGCCATTATTCTAGAATCACCATCATTTTCATGAAAATTTTCCACTCGTTCAACAGTCGCTAAGCTTAAAAGTTTTCCCTTTCCTAGGTTCCGGAGTAGATAAAATACATTTTTCTTTAATTAAGGAGTTATCTTTACTGCCCTACAACAAACTCAGTAATTTGAAATTCTTCCATGCTCCCTTGCCTGCTCCACATGACATTGCAATTAAGGTTAAAAGTCTAACCTTCGCTTGTTGATTTTGTGTTATTTTTAACTTCTCTTCAGCTAAAAATTACAATAATATTGTATTAAAAACTCAAGTTCACATTCAGGAATTCTAGAAATAAATAGAATATCTCTATGATAAGCACATAAAAGCTGTGTTCCTTCCAATAGACTGTGTACAAAAATCTCTGCAACAAGTACCTATAGGCACCATGCACGCACCTCTAGCGGTGACCGTGGCAACTAACAAAATGATGGCAGGAACAGAGCTCCGCTCCCGCAGCAAAAGCAGCATCTCGTTCAACTAAAGTTTGAAAGAAAACTGTTTTTAAAAATGTCAAAACTTTTGCCACCAGTCCAATACACTATCGCGCTTACAATGAAGTGGTCCCATTTTATGCGTTATGTCTTAGTTATAAAAATATAGACATAGATCGTAACAAGTGATTTTCTGTTCAGAAAGTGCTCAAACACCAGTTTCTTAAAAACCGTTCTAAAACTGTTTTTTTTTGTAGAAAAAAATGAAAATTACAAATCATCTACGCTAAAAGGAAACGTGGAACATAATACCCTGCAAATAAATTGTTCCTAAGTTAAACGATTGTCACTTGGTGGAGTGAGATATTAACTTAATGTGTTAAGCAGTCTCATCATGCACGCTTGACGTTGCCCTAATATACTAACATTAATTACTATCCTGGTAAATCATCTACACATTCTTTGCATTTATGTATTTATACAGACAAATTCATAAAACAACTTCTTTTTTCTATAAGCGCTTTGATTTTGAGGAAAACAGAATTTAGAATATCAACATATTTAAAAGTGAGAAAAAAGTAAAATAAAGCTGCATTAGTCTACTACTAAATGTATTCACTGTCTAAGCCCTAATATTTGTCATTCCGCAGCAAAATAAATTATTATAAGCAACATAAAATAAATTATTGTGACATTTGAAAATAAGTTCACGAAATGCAGATCGATAACTGAATGTACATAAGAGAAAATTGAACAAGCGCTTAACGTCAATCAAAGAGTATTTCTTTTCTCTAATTACAAGAGTAGGCCTACTCACACAATAAAATTCCTGATAGGAATTTCTCCAAATGGAATGGTGACTTTCAAATCAAAATGCCTGGGTGGCAGATCAAGTGACACATTTATCACAAGTGATTGTGGTTTGCTGACTCTTCTGGAAAGACGCGACATGGTAAGTTAATGGCTGCGAAAGGTTTTCCAGGAATAAAAACAAGCCTTTCCAACAAAGGTGTCGATGTTACTCCACCATATCTGCATGATGGCAAGTTGACAACACGAGCGCTGATGTTCGAATTCACGTAGAAAGGTGCATTCAGCGAATTAAAACATGTAATATTTTAAAAAACTGTCAATAGAACTGTTTCCATATATTGATGATATTGTTCACATATGTTGTGTTTTAGTCAATTTGCTGTCTCCCATAGTTCGAGAAAGGAAATTATAGTTTTATACAACACTCGTATCATGACATTTACTGACATTTGATTTACACATTGTTGTACACTTTAGTCATTTACATATGTATACAACATTAGACATAAGAGGGCGACCTTATAACTGAGAAAGTCATATGATTTTTCAAGATTCAAGTTACCATCAGTAAACTTTGTTTTTTTATGTTTATTTCATATATTCCTAAGATACTCAGTGTTCTTTTCTAGCATTATGCATAGGGCCTACCTGTTGTGTTTTATAACTGTAAATATATAAGTCGCAGATACTTGTTACATACATTAACGTCTGGCACGGAGTGTAATACATGTGACATATTTTCAGCTTAACATTTATTCCGTCGTCAATAAATAAATATTTCACATTAACAATTCCTTCATCCACTATGCATTTATCCTTACATGAAATAGGACACTTCACTTCTAAAATCCTTTCAGCTTTTTCCTCCTTAACAACAATGGCATATGGACTTCCAGAGCCATGGCTGCAGTTTATGAACTATTAAACCACAGCGTACAACATATAGTATGTTCGTTTATAATTTTTTATGGCTTCAGGTTTCCCGTATTTGACATTTTTTGCGGCAACACCTACTAAAATGTTATGCGAATCGGCTAAAAGATAAGTCGCTAATGTGTCTAAATTTTCTTTTCTCACTTTAATTTTGTGAACCTTGCTGCTCGCCGAAACGCGGAACTGTCTTTCACTGAACCATTCAAGACATTCTGCTTGCTTACATGTTGTTAGAGATATCTGAAGAGCTTTATTACCACTAACAAACACGTTATTTTCGTAAAATGTTTGTTCTTCCTCCTGCAATGGCCTGAAAGCTGTTTCTACTTACAAACATTTACATTGATTTTGTAAGAATTCTGCAGTAACACTACCACATCCTTCTAACACTGAATTTTCCACTGATTTTTAACAAGCAATCAATAACGGTTTTACACACACGTTCTACTTCAATTCTATTGTATTCTCTACTTTGAGTATTTGTCGCAAAGAACACTATATATCAGCAAATGCATTTAACTGTAGAAGAGAAGCAGGCAAGGGAAATCTTAGTTCTTTCTTCGGAAATAAGTCAAAGATTTTCTTCTCCTTCGAATATTTTTGTTTGGCAGCTGTACTTGAACTTGGTCCCTCCCAGGTTTGGCGAATATCAGTCTTTGAGAGAGTTAGTTTATTGTTGAGATGAATTAAACTACAGCAGCTAATTGCTCACAGGTATTTCCAAGTCCTGCTGGGCAAAGGCATGTGTTGGTAGCACATTTCTTTCACCGTCAATCTGTAAAAAATTACTATGAATGTAAAAAATAATAAAATATTGTAGAGCAGGTAGCTTTGACATACAAAGAAAACATATCTTAATTGTTACTATGTAAGGTACAGCCGTAACAGACGTTTGCCGAATCATGTCTGCTGTTACTAACGAACCATCGCATCTCTTCACTTCTTTCACATTATTAATGTGACTACTAATAAAAAGATATTTACTTTTAATAACGTATTTTCATTTGTGATCCTACTTTTAGCATACCAAAAAACTGCACGTCAATTCAACATCACACATGTTTAGTAAAAAATAATTAAGCGTGACAGAGTAACAACAACAAGCAAAGCTAGACGGCCAGCGCGATGGCCGCGACGGGAGAGCTCCACCATCCCGCAATTGTTTCGCAGACAGCACACTGTGCCGCGCCACCTGTATGATTTCAAGACCCGTGCACAGTGCCTATATAATGTTAATGTAAATAAATTACTGTAGGCCTATTACATTATTTAATATATAATTTTAACAGACATTGATTTTTTTTTGTAAAATGTTAAAACATAGTTAAGGGTTTAATGTAAAACTTATAAAGTTGAGTTTCCATAGTTCTTAACCCCTCTAGAGTATAGTTTTTTTTTTTACAATGTTTGTGAAAAATACCCAAGGTTTTTAAACACATTAAACAATAAGTAGCCTACATGTTTTTAAAAAATACAAATTGTCATATCAAAAACATTTCAAGCTGACTTACAACCCCAGATATCTCAGGCAAATATCTGAAGAGGTTAACTGCCTTTTGATAAATACATATTAGCATTTTCAATTTCACCCCAACTAAAAACATGCTCTTCTTTTTCATATAAAATAATGTTTTGTAGCAATTTGAAAAAAAAAAAAAAAAAAACAGATGCTTTCAGGCAATTTTTTTAATCTTCACTTACCTACAGAAAAAATTTCATACTCTTGATATTTACCTCTTAAGCACTTTATATGGGCTTCCAGTACCTATGAAAACAATCTATCTGGTGATTTATTTTACAATTAAAAATGGTTGGATATAACTTGCTATCTGCTAAACATACCTTGCATATATTTCAATTACTACCATGGAAGCATTAAGGGAGAACACCCTGGGATTCGGAACGCCAACTTTAAAAATGTGGGAAAAATACTCTTTGAATATACTGTACTGTTTTGCTAGTGCATAGTTATCTAAGGACTCAGTGCTTTCGCACATAGCAGTTGACGCACCGACTCAGTATTTGATAAATAAGTACAACATAACTTTACCTAACCTAACAATTTTTTTACGTAGAACTACTTAGAACGTCACTAGAAACATTTTTCATTAGGAATCAACTATATGTCTAAAATCAATAGTTTTGCCAGTACACGATGAGTAGCTAAACTTGATATTTACTCTAGCGAGTAATCTCATCTAATGGCAGTAATTACCTCAATGTGTGAAAAGATCATTCCTGATGCATTTAGTCATTTTTTAAATTGGCTACTTCCAGCACCTTCAAGTTGTAAAATTGTAAACTTGCTAATAAAAAAGTCTGGCAACTCTGTCCACATATGGAATTGTGTAAGAGTAGGAGCTGGAGAAGGTACAAAGGACGGCGAGGTAAGGCCGTGTCTCAATTCACCCAAAGAGTGCTCTTTCGTGCTCTCGCTGTCGCAAATATGTCACAACTACGTCAGAGAGAGCACTCTCTACCTGTCTCAATTGTCTGCCGAGAGTACGAAAGAGCGAGAGCACGAAGTTGTATACTCGCTCTCACTCTCTCGTGCTCTCTGGCGTATGCCATCTTGGTTACAACTATGGTTTGAGGTTACTGAAGAAACGTGCGATGTACATTACAAATAATTCAATATTTATACAAATATAATTATTTGTAATGAACAGTTGCCTATGGCGAGATATTCAGTAAATATTTTTGGCCGTAATATGCCATTAAATACATGAAAAAACAATTTTGGCATCGCCTATAAACAGCTATTCCCGCTTGAAATATGACACCGGCAATATTACAAATTATTCTATGAATTGTCTACAAATGTATTAAATATGTTTATAACTTGTATGAATATAATGCACGCACTTATAACCTTTGAATCGTTTGTTTACAAATACGAGAGAGCAATGTCCCAATTGGAGAGAGCGAGAGTACCAGAGAGCAAACAAGAGCGCTCTCTTGGTGTTATGCGAAAGAGTACTCTCTCAACAGAGTACTCTTTGAATTGAGACACGGCCTAAGTATACAGAAATTTAAGCAATTTTAAGTAATGGTGAAGTATTTGGACTGAACTTATTTGTAACAGAGGATTTAGTAACAACGATGGGAGAGTGGACGATGTACTTGCCACTGCGTGTTCACAAAATTGAAAATATACGCCCTATGTCATTATTATTATTACAAAAATATGGTCTAAGCTCCTACCTACTTGAAAACAAAGTCTGTTGTTATACTGGTATGAGTGTATATGGCCTACTAATAATGCCATGCCTACACTGGTTAGTAAATTAACATGATTTTCTTTATACATAACATGATACTTACCACATCCATTTCTGGAACAACTAACCCTAACCTTTACTACACGTGATTTTTCAATACAATACAACAAACAGCTCAAGGCGGCAACCCAGCCGGACGAAAACGAAACAAAAAACATTACTGCCAAAGTAAATACCAATCACCCAAAGTTTCCCATAAATTGACAAGTGTGGTCACATTTTACATTTTATCGTGTCCAATTGTTTAAAATTAAATAAAAATTACGTTAATGCAAACATTTTAAACATTATCACAGCGATTTTTTAAAGCCAATCTTTCTACCGAGCAGAGCATTATTACATTTATTCGTACCTAAATTATTATTATTTTTTTTTTTTTTAATATTTACATGACATTACAGTTTCCTGTGTTGAATTTCTAGGAACGTGTACCGTAGCATGTTCTACGTTTATTTTATTTTCCATTTTACTGGTAAATTTATCTTAAATAAAACACCTTTTATTTCTTGTTTTTTTCTTTTTACATGACTCTGGAATAAAGTAAAAATAATACGTTTTTAAACTCATAAGCTGACGCTAGTAGCAGCGTTGCTGACTGTTTCCCAAACCCAATCGGGCATTAAACGATCAATCGAAGCGAATCATAATATTACGATTTTGGATGAATGGAACGCTCCCTGTGCGTAATGATGTACTTTTTTTTTTACGAACTTTGCGTCACAATGACGTCACATCAAGCCCTCTGGGCAGGCGGGAATGGAAGTTGTTCTCACTGGTGGTTTTAGAAGCACGTTCGGACGGCGGGAGAGAAGGTACTGTTTTAAGTCGTAAAGAAAAATAGCCATTGGTTAAACGCGTCAATCATTACTCGGTGACATTGGAAGTGAATTATGAACAACAACGGATTAAGGAGCAAAGTAAGTAAAAAAATAATTAATTAATTTTCTTATAATTACGCATTGCAATACCGTGTTCTTTATTTTTCTGCTTGAACCAGGTGCATTGTGACTGCAGTAACATCTTGCTTCGAACAGTTTAAATTATGTACCTATTTGGTCGATCTAAGTAAAGTTATCTTTCAAACACTGAAAACAAAAAAAAAAAAAAAAAAAAAAAGAAACGTCTTATATCTTGTGCGGGTGGCGGACGGTATTTCGCTATAAATATAATAGCTGTTAAGAGGGCTATGCACCAAATGTAATTTTTCGCGTTTGAGATGCGGAGACAGTGAAACTTGAAGCGATAAGTTTCAGTTTTCCACACTCGACGGTAAGGTAACAGTATCGCTTGAATTCGCGGCGCGCCAACCTTGCGCGCAGTGTTTTCGTACTACTCCTTTTCCTGTGTGTCTTAAAACGGCAACCTTACAATTTTATTTGTGGAAAGTTTATAGTAAAGTCCAACGCATTCTTCCAAAGTTGTGTTTGTACGAATCCAGGTGGTATTTTTCCAGTTACAAATATCTAAACAAAGCCGTTTTAGGCGTTTTTGAGGGCCCTTAAAACATGTTTCTAATTAGCGTGTTGCATTTTTTAAATGTTAGAAGCTCAGTTTTAACCATGTGTGCTTTTCCTAGATAAACATATTGTGAATAAGTTTAGGAGTTTCGCGTAGAAAAGAATAGGCGCGGCACGCTACACCATTAACTGTTTTGTGAGGAATTGGACTTTGACATGCTACAATACAAAAACTATGAAAGCAAAAAAAATTCATTACAGTGTAAATAGTCACTATGTATGTCAGCAAAACAAACCATATATCATACAAATATAAATATTATTAAAATAATTAAAAAGTTCGGTATTTATTTCCCTCATGTTATTAACAGCAGTCTTCGTTGGCTTCACCTAGCTCATTAAAATTTGATAGTATTTGAGCTATTCGTTATAATGTGCATAGCGGCTGATATCAATTTTAATTAAAATTAATTGGTGTGAAAATATTTTTTTATCTAATGCGAGGAAACTAAGAACGATCATTCAGCAAAGCAAAAAGTGCGCGCTTTTCCATGCAAGAATTGATTTTGCAATTTCAAAATGATAATTCGTCTACTTTACTTTATTTTTACCGCGCAATGAATCTAAGCCGGTCGGTTCTACTTTAACTACGCAGTTTTAAAGTGGCCAAGATTGTTTTTTTTTTTCTCGTACATCCAATGCTGGTTGAGTTGCCGCTACGTTAATTATTGTGTGATTTAACTTAGTAATTGCTGTTTGCAAACAAGCCATAAAATATTTTACAATCGGAAGCCAATAAGATATTTTACATAGTGATCTCCCATCCCTAAAACCACTTCCCCTTCCCAAAGCTCACGCCCTCTGTAATCTGTGTATAATTTATGCAAAATTTCCTGTTTGTTTTATTGCATCCATATGATCTTTTTTCCCGTACATAATAGTACAAAGATATTGGTCCTTCATGTACCTTATAGTTACTAGAAGAGGTCTTAAAGCACGAAGGCATTAATTTTTACTATTTTTTTTCTAATATTTTTTTCTAACCCACTCACTATAAACTACCATTTAAATTATATAGCCGTATACAAGTATTAACCCAAACATATGTTAATAGGAGAGCTAACGTCGATTACAACTAACCATAATATTTATCTCTCACTTTTTCATTCTCTCTCTCTCTCTCCCACACACACACACACACACACACACACACACACTCACTTTCGCTTGTCATTCCTGCTGGATGTCAGATTTTAAAAGGCGGACCGGGGACCGATTCAGTCGACTGCCCCCGGCATCCACTAAAACGACGTGCTAACTCCTGAAGATATAGTTAAGTGGGCGTCAATCCGCGGCTCGCCAACTGGTTTCTTGTGGCCCGTGAA
>PNEQ01003893.1:11153-37494 GCA_003012365.1 Medauroidea extradentata
CTCGTCGTAAAAATGCAGTCGTGTTGTTTGAAACTCATGGCGTACCTTCCAGAATATATATTTAGTCATGGGGTGTCACCGAGATCTCGGTTCAAAACCTTATAGTAAGTACGTAGCTAATATTTACTTTTTACTAAAAACAGCTGGGTTAAGGAAAACAGTAATGTGGCGACATTGTTTACATTTGTCGTTCTGAAATGTCTACGCAATTATACTATGCGATAAAATGGTAGTATACTCTCCTTAGTTCATAATTTCATAAGGAACAAAAATAACCCAACATAGTTGTGATTACTAAGCAATTATTATATTTTCTCTCAATGTTATTTCAAACCTCCCGCGCATATTTCACTAAAGTCACGTGACGTGTTGAACACACAATTTCGTATGCAGCTGTATAGAGGATACTCCCTCTACCCTATAGTTACTCTAAGCCCGTGAACAATATTCCAGTAAGCAACATTTCTGTCAAAATTGAGGCTGATCCTACCAATATGCAAATGGAGCTAGACTTAAAGGAGAAATTTATAACTGTCAATCTCTTGACAGTTTACTCAAAATATGTTTATAAAGAACAGTTTCCAAATCTCCAAACTCACTCGCTGCTCATAGCTTCACTTTTTGCTAGCGCCTACATTATTTTGTGAACAGCTTTTTTCCATGATGAAAAATTGTTAAGTCAATATCAAGGAATCGGCTGATTCATGCTCAGTTATAAAGTTCCCTCAGAGTTGCTTCATCCAGTAAACAAAGTCGATATCCCTAGATTAGTCAGGAAAAACACAGACTCAGATGTCTCACTAAAAATGGAAATGAAATGCAAGTTTTCTAATGTAGCTGTATTGTTATTTTCATATTTTGTTTAAGTGACTGTTCTTGTGTTATCATTATTATGATATTTGGCAACATCATTTATTAAATATTACAATTTTATGTTTAAGCTTTTCAAAGCTTCGGAAATCAAATTAACATATATTTTAGAATTGCGTTCTCAATCAAATAGCATGTGATTAGGGATATTAATAAATTCAGAAATTCAAATATATAAAGTTTAACTATGTACATTATTGCGAACATTTGAACAAAATTTGTGTGGACATTCAAATGTTTGCAAAATAGATCATTACGTGGCCCAGGATTTCAGTGCATGTAGAATATCGGGAGTGAACGGCTGCATGAGCAATTTTTCTCTTGTTCTGCTGTTCAATTCCCGTGACTGCCATACTCGCAAAAATTGAAAGACATTTAGACATGACGAAAAAGTTCCCTACGCTGTTTTTTTTATTTTTTTTTTACACATTTAAGAATACACTAAGATTTCTGCCCGCTGTATATTGTATGTATAGGTTTGACAGCTGCTTAAATTGTACCATTTTGTACCATTGTGTTCCGACCAGCTGTGTCTCAGCCTGAAGACGGGGATATATCGCAATCCCCGAAACGTTGGTTTTTTCTTTGGTTTTAACTTGTGTTGTCTATTGTCTTGTGTTTGTTGTCCTGTGTTCACTGTTTTTTGTCTATTTCCATATTTTTTCATATTGGGAATCTGGTTCTATATTTGTGTCTGTCTTCTGTGCTTGGGTGTGGTGACGATTTTCGGCTGAATTTTATCTCCAGAATTCTTTGTTGTCTACAGTAAACTGACAGAACTCCTCTGGGATTGCTTTTTGTCTATTTTTGTGTGCGTTATATATATATATATATATATATATATATATATATATATATATGCGTGTGTGTGTTCTTTTTTCGTTATTTGTCATCCAGCACAGGTTTGATCAGCAAAACATGAGCAATGGCGTATGTCCACAAACCAGTAAATTCTAACCACTTTGCACCTAGAAACTGAAATTTTCCCTGGGGATGACCCCCTGCTACTGGTTAGGGCCCCGGTGCCAAAACAGTTATGTTAAGATCCCCCACCTCTTGAAAAATAATCTGTATCCTCGACACCTTGTGCCACCCGAACTTAAAATACGTTCCAGCGTTCCCTGTATACGTTACAGTGGTATTAGTTTATATGAACATGAAGATGACGACCATGAACCTACAGAAGACAAGTGGGAAAGGCTATATTATACATACATACTGAGTGTGCATTAATCGAATTTCTGCTTACACATTAATTGTACCACCATTAATGTAACTATATACTGATTTACTGGCACTGGAAGTTACTTTTGTGTAATACCCATTTATTGATGTAACAAATATCGAGTCCTGCTTATAACATTTTCCTACATATAACACTTTTTCACTGGTCCCTTGAAAAACATTATTATAAAAAGGTGAGTCATTGCATGCTAACCCGGCGGGAGCGAATTCCTGAGGTCAAATAAATAGGGTAACAATAATTCATTCGGCCTATTGTGATGTATGGCGGAGTTAGGTTATACTACCACAAAAATGAAGGTGGGGACTTTGTAACTGGACAATTAAATCTCAGTAATATGTAACTGAGTAACGAAATTTCGTATACAGGCTACTGGTGTAGGGACAGGCAACAGCTGACAATTATAATACAAAAAGAACACGCTTATAACTTTGTAAACCTTGACTTGAAGTAACTGACATGACATGTAGGTGATCAGCATGCAAACATTAATAAAAAAAAGTTCGCCTTGATAACAACTGCTAAGCGAACCGTTTCCTCAGAAATAAAATATTAGTTGGGAAGTGGCATTGTGGTGGCCTGGGAGGTAGGCAGCCAGTGACAATGTTGTGCATGACGTGTCAGTAGACATCAAGACTCATATTCTTATAACTCGTTAGTAAATGGTGAACTGTATTATTTGAGAAAAACATAGTTTTCGATAACGTATTAGTAATAATAATAAAATGAGTTAATGAGGTGGAGAGGGGAACGAAGAAACGACGCCAATAGTGCGACCCGGGTGTCGTGCAGGGGTCCATGTCTCCAGCAGGAGGTGGGGTAGAGGGGACGGGTCACACTGGAAGGCGGGGTGTTAGGTTTACGACACGTCGCACTTGCCAGCACAGCGGCGGAACTCAGGGTCCGGCGGCGCGGTGAAGCAACTCGACTAAGAATATACCGCCGTGGCGCCCACGCGAGGTGCGCTGTGCGTTCTTCACTGTTTACCGCCAGCTGTACGCGGCCTTCCGAGCGCTGGGTCGACGTCTAAGCTCAACGTCTACAACATATGTGCTTCTGGACTATATGTCATATCCGGGTGAACGTATTCTGCGCTTTCATGTCTAAGAAGTGCGGGTAGCTAATGGCGACATCGCACGCTCCACCTAGCCTCTAGGCGCAGATCAATGAACTGGTGTGCAGTCTTCTAGCCGACAACTCGCCTCTATGGGGTATTCAGCGGTGATATTATCATTTTATGACGTAGTAGTTGAGATAAGGGCGTGTTGCACCGACTTATACCTTTTAAAATGTTCTGAACAAGAAAATCATGCAGATATAATCACACCGTAAAAGAAAAGCAAAAAACACGCAGTTTTTACGGTCGCAAAAAATAAACTTGAAAGGTTAGTGAAAGACCTGAAGGGCGAATGGGGTATACATGCGTGGATTTTTTTATTTATTTATTTCTTTGAAGGCTTTCGGAGCCGGGGCTCATATCTGTAAGCTGTACATACAATTTAAACACACAGACAATATACAAACTTGCATTCGTCGTCACAATATTGATCAAGTACTAGTTATCAGTTGAAGTTAAAGGATAGGCATTAGGCCTAATGTATACATGGTTTGCAATAAAGAGTTTCATAATGGAACTACTGCAATCAGTTATATCCTGTTGAGCAGACAATTGATTATTCTTCTCAGATTTTTCCAGCCATGGTTAATATTTTGCCTGAGATTCGTTGCTCTGTGGTACTTGTGTATTAGCACATAGATAAGTGTCATTTTATTCCTTTCACAATAAATAAGTCTGAAGATATGTGATTTTTATTATAATCTTGCATTAGTTTAAATAGGAGTTTTTTTTTAATTTGGAGATTGGTGTGCAGGTGGTTAGTTCTGAAGGTAATTGATTAAATTCCTAAGCAGACAACAATCACGTAACATGATTAGTTTTCGAACAAACTTGCGTCAGCCGAAGTTCTGCACGCTGCTCGGCGTGACCAGAGACGTTGAGACGACTAGCACGGTTGGTCAAGAAACACCGACACCTTACAAGTGTGTAAACAATGCGGAGTTACACAAGCTTCCATTAATGGGCAGAGAGAGAGAGAGAGAGAGAGAGAGACAGTGTAAGACGTATAGCTGCCACAAAGAGCCAGGCCGCTCGGCCTTGTCAATGTCGACCAAATGGGCTGGGTGATTCACATCGCCATGTTTGCTGACGGAATGCGGCTCGCCGTACTTCCTGCCTGGCTCTTGACGTGCGCTACCTCTGCCTTACACACCGCCTTTGTTCGACCGTCCATGCGCCGTGTTTCATCTGCACCGTCACCGCGCTTCACTATCCATACCTCGCTTCAAAATATATATGCGGAAATATAGACAGTGTAGTTGTAAATTAATTATGTGCAGGTTCAGTATTATTCTATCAAACCGCTGTCAGGTGTTTTCATATTTACCAATTTTCAACACATGCGGAAAGCTAAATATGTCTTAACTTTAGTACGTAGGGACGGTTATAACTCGCGAGAAAAGCTGACCGTTTGCTAGGCTTCAATACAGTGAATTCAATCCCGACGCTTTTCTTTCGTTACTGGGTAGTCCCTTTTTGATTCAGCCAATGTTTATTCTGGTGCACTACGACTGAACGTTTGTTTTTCTTCTGTAAACAGCTAAACTGTACCGCGACCGTCGTGAAATCTCACAAGGCGCGGGAAACTACTGATTTGAAGAATACGGCGGCGGAAAATATTCTCGTTATTTTCCACTATCTATAAGTAGGTATAGTAAGTCGAGACATTAGTTACAATCACTTAGGGTAACTTTGTACCACCAGCCTAGTTTAATTTCAAAAGCTCTACAATATATGTGTGGTGGTGACTAGTTTATTACTACGTTTATTATGTATTAGTCAAAAGTTATCGGCAAAAATACTTTGCTGATTTTATCGACATCATACATACCGCGGTTATCTGAATAAGATTTATAGATTTTCGAAACGGCCCAGAAATGATGACAGCGTCACAAGAGATTCTGTCGCGTTCACTGTATGTTTTGATATACACAGCAAGGTAACTAATCCAACAATTTAAATAGTTACTTGTCTCTCAAGAAACACTCTGCGAACTTGGTCACTGAAAATCTCGGTTGATGGGTCTTAAGGGATATTGATCCCTACCACCTTGAATTTATCTGTTTCTTCTCGATAACTTCTGTTCCAGTCGATGTATCAAAATTTTTGTCACGACAAGGCATAAATACAAACTTAATCGATTTTCTGTAATTGCTGGAACAATAATATATTCATTATTTTGCAGCGGGAAACAGCTGAGAAGGAAAAATTGCTTTATTTACGGGAGCGACTACAGATGCCACAAAATTAACAGAAACAATGCCATATGGATTCCAAAAAGTGAATGAAACAATAGACTATGACTTGTCAGCGTGAAAAAAGTAAAACAATGTGTCTATTCCCTGATTTATAAGAAAAACCGTAAAACCGATCTGACAGGGATCAATCCCACTTAACAACTTTCGGTCCACCAATTTCCTAGTTTACGAAAACACGTGATACCATGTGCAAAATTGCGTATAAAACGTTATACGAACTAAGTTATACAGTGTCTGGTAAGGGATGTCTCTAACCTTAAAAATCAATATTTGAAATGGCTCAAATTGTAAATTATAATATATGACTAACATTCAAAATTAAATATATTAGTAATTATGTTTATGTAAGCAAGATCTCCCATCTGAGAAGAAATGTGTAGTGCTATCATCCCCTACATTGAGGGAAAAAAGGGGTGATATGTTAGCCTACCACTGTGTGCTATTGGGTATTTTCATCGCTCTTGAAGACTCAAATCAAAACATTGGTGTAGCACTAAGAACAGTTTTTGAACATAAAACGTTCGTAAGGCACGTTTGGTTGCCTGCCAGGTGCACAACCCGCGTTGCGATGTAGGGCATGATTGCACTAACAAAAGCCAACTATAATATATTTGGTACACGCAGGTGTACTTAAACTCAATATTCTGCTCTCACATAAGACGTTGCTGAACCTTTGGCAAGCTACTGTGACGTTGTGTGGTTTGGGCTGCGCGATCGTCTAGGTAGGAGATATCTCAGACCGTAAGCTGTCTTTCTTGTTCCTCCGCCCCCTGGTGGTCAGTCAGAGGTCAGAGACCTCGTCCCACCTCGTCCCCGAATATTCTGCAGAGCGGCGAGGCTAACTGATAACGGTTTAGAAACGTTGTAGGGATACGTGTATTTGTAAGCGTCGTTGCTTTAATTGTCTGGTAAGTGAACTGTTTCATGAATAACAATTACTAAACCGGGCCTTGTGACCATTAGTCGTACGTCCAGTACACATTATACATAATTCTTAACTATTGTTAAATAATTGAACTACGAAGGAAATCTCATCACGAGGTTATTACAAAAAGAAGTCGTGAATACGCGTGATCACTATGAAGTCCTATAAGTTGACAAGATGAAACTTGAATTTGCGACGATGATTTTACGGCAAAATATCAAGCAGAGGAAGTTATTTTATTAAACGATCCTATTATTGTATTTAATCGTTCGTTCATAATATATTGACTATAGAGCTGGTGAGTAATTTAGGTAGGTGACAAGGGCGATGTCACGCAACCTTACTCAAGGACAGTATCTGGAAGAGGAACCGGCCATGGCATCTGCTAAGGAACCATCCTAGCATTCACTTAGAGAAATATCGTGAAACCACAAAAACCCAAAATCAGGATAGCCGGAGCCGGGAATGAAACCCGGGCTCTTCCGAATGCGAGTTAACTTGTTACAGTTGTGCCACCTTGCTCGCAGAGAAAATTAGGTTAATTAATTAGCTCAGTAGTGTACTGTATTTTAGTTTTTTTTAGTAGCGAATCAACATACTTACCTAATTTAAAGTAGTCCTGAGTATTGATCAATTTTTAATGGCAAAATACGTAATTATCAAAACTTTTGCAATTTGTGGTCACATTTTTCCGATATTTTAACTAACACAAACACGTTTAGATCTGTCTGAAAGCTTTCGAAATATCACAGAAACAATGTTCTTGATGCGTTAATTAGAAAGTATTTCGATGGCCTACGTTAATTGCTTATTAAAATTTACTATTTTGAAGGTGGAAGCAGAAATGCACCCACGCATTATTTTTATTGGTGTACTACTGAACATAACTATAGCATGAGCTCGAATAAGTGACACTGCAGTTCTTGCTACAAACATTTTCGTGTATTTACAATTAATTGGTAAAGTTTAATGTTGGCATAAGTAATTGCATGTTTATCAGATACCACCCACCAACCCTTGGATGAGATTTAAATATTTCAAATGACGGGATGATGTTGTTCCAATTGTCTTTTTTTTTTTTTTTTTTTTTTTTCAGGGAGTCGCTGTATTTTTGTGTTAAAAAATGTATCTTGGCCGTTTCTGAAAAAGCAACTCAAGTAGCACGAAAGTGAAATAGTAAAATCAGACAATATAATTTTCTCAGAAACAATATGTCGTAACCTAACAGGAAAATACACGCTTGCTCTGCTCTAATGGTATTGATAAATTGTGTACACGGCCAAGTATTTTTATAAAATTTATTTTAAAAAATGCATGAAAAATAACATAAACTCTTCTAAATAGTAGTAACTTACGCCGCTATGTATATTTGAGATAGGCCTACTCAGTGGCGATTTTATAGCATACCATTAGAGGAAAAGGTGTGTTGTATACGCCTGTGCCTTTTTAGAGATCCTGCATCGAGGTTTTCGTACCTAAAAACAGCACAACGTCGCACGTTATCGCCATTTCTGGCTGCGAGATTACGAGAGGTCTTGACATGGATATACACGCACTTCGAGTAGTTGTAGAACAAACTTCTATAAGTCGAAGTTTTCAAACCGTTCAGCGACCTGGCCTAGTGGAGGGGTATATTTGTGTGAGTGAAACAAAATACGATTATCCAATACAGGCGATGCATGCTAGTACATGTAAAGCTGTGTCACCTCTACATGCAAGTTATCGAACTGTAATGCAGTAGTTTAGTCATGATCGTGGGACAACCCTTTAGTTTACTGGACACGCCTCCAGCAAAACCCACTGCACCTCTATAGCAGTTTTGTTATGTATCTTATTCGTACATTTTCACATACATCTGTCAATTTCTTTTCGTCTTTAGCTAATATGGAGGACGCAAAAACGATGGTACGAATTGATTAATGTATCTGAAGTACCATTTTGCCATCGTCTGGTGTGTGCTTTATTTTCGTTGGTAAACACATTGGAAGCATGAAAAATAGTTTTGTAAAAAGAACGCTTATTTCAAATACGAGGAAACGTACTCCTAGCGCCAAGTATGCGACCGGGAGCTATAATCCAGTTGGCTTATCTTATATTTTAACAGAATACTATTCAATTTGTAGGCATCCCTATGCAATTATCTCTACAGTTCTTACGTAATCAGTGGCGTAGCCAGGATTTCACTAAAGAAGGGGGAGGGGTCTTCCCTGGGAAAATTTGGTTTTCAAGGCCCAAAGTAGTGCTCATTTAGCAGGTTTCATAACGAAACATCAAATATTATACTGGCAAGAATATTTTAAATTTTTAAATAATTTTCTTCAAATCTGGTTACGAGGAAAAAGAGGGGAGAGGTCATAACCGCCTATATCTCCTCTCCCCCTTTTCGGCCATGTTCCTGTCCGTAATGACATGTCAGTATCAAATTAACAAAACTAACCTGTATAAATTAGGTAATTCACAGCAAGAAAATATGTTGCGAAAAAAACCTGAAACATTCCGTCAGTGGTATCATAGTTAACATTAGATGTCTTGCGGCGTATTCTTTTCTCTAGCTGTTCAGAATTAGTACAAAAAGTCGAATTTTAACGTTGACATGTTTTAATACAAAGCTATGAGTTTTATTGTTATGATGAAAAGTCAATGCCTAAAAGTTGAAGAGTAAAAGACATATAATATTTAGTTAGAGAGCAGTTGTGTGTCTAACTGTAAGCGCTATGAAGTGTCATAGTAATGGCATAAACGTCGTATGAAGTGAGCTGGACAACACAGAGGGGATGGGCCTGCACTGTACAAAGGAAGTGATCACCTACTGAGCCCCGGCAAGGGGAGCGGGGACCAATGACGCAGTGAGGCGTGAAGGACGACACTAGCAGACAGTAGACTAGTTGTCATCACGAAGGACACGCCTCTGCCTAGCTAACAACCAAGTCCTGGGACCACGCCTCATTACGAACGTATGCACTGCGACGTTGCCTTGTAGCCGGCACGATTTATCTCGGGGTACTCCCAGCTACTCTCAGCCCTCCACGCGCCTTGTGTTTGTGTGAGTGAGGCACGGCGCCAAGGGCGATGTTGACCGGCCTCATCTGGCGCGGTATCGCCTCTACCGTACCGCAAGACACTGCAGTGGTATCGTAGATCACTCGCCTGACTGACACTTTCAGTGGTGACCCTTATTTTATTGGAGGAAAGTTTTAAGCAACGTCAATTGCTTGTTTCTAGAGTAGTTTCACACGAATCCCGGGAGTAGTTTTTCAGATATGACAGGTTGGAAAAGCTGTTTTAGCCGTTTTGAGGGTGCTCCGAAATTATTTTATATTTGACGTGATGTTTTAAAACCACCCTTCAGGCATCGTTTGGAATGTTTTCCCGCCGTACATAGACTCAATGAGCACACGTGGAATAGTTTCGTAATATATATGGCGGCACGCGATCTTAAGGTCGACGTATAGCTCTAAACTCAATTTCATTACTTTATGAAGAATAAACTTCATTTTAGTTTCATTATTAAAATTCTGGCGACGTTGAGGGCAGTGGTGCATGTTACGTGCTATTTTAAGTTGTGATACAGTGCTCATTTAATTTATCAGTATATTTTATGTTGCTTAGTGAGTATTTCAAATTTTTAGAAATATACTTTTTTTTTTTTTTTTTTATTTTAGGCTCCCTACAGCCCATTTTTCTACGGCAATTACGAGAAAGAAAGTATTGAAATTAAAGCAGTTGTTTCTTACGATAATTGAGATGAAAACTAGTAATGTTTTGAGGTATATGGAATAAAATTTTAAATTGCATTCCAGTTGGCCTACAGTCTGTAAAATAAGTATTAAAAAATTTTGTAACATAAGTGAATAATTATAATACACTTCACTCTAGATTAGTCGTTAAATCGCCTCTATAATACTTTTAGAGGTGACCCCCGTAGTTTTATTACGTAATTTAAACAACTAAGGTGTAGCCTATTGTACACACCTTTTTAAATATCCCGTACCAATATGTTTGTACCTATAGGCTAATAAAGGACCACAAAAACACCCATTTTCGGACGCGAGGAAAAAAAACCCTTAAAGATCAGTTGAGGATGTGAAACGGCTATACACACGACGTTCTTTGATTGATATTACTCGGTATAAATCACGCACGTCGTAGTAGGATCAAAGTGGTTACGTTCGCATAAGAATTTGTGAGCGGAAACATGTCGTTTCCTGAGACAAACAATACACTTCTGCGTCACGTGTTAACCTCTTACAGGTTTGCTACATACTACTTGCTGTTTTTCTTCTTTGGCTCCACTTGCAAGAAGGACTCGAAGTAACGACCAGCGAATTAGGTGTAAAGAAGTCAGCGCATGACGTAATAATCAGCTCCTTAATCGAAAGTGCAGTACTGCAGCATTATAAATAGCGAACCGGAAACGCATCACAATGATAAAACATCTACTCGCTAATCCGGCAACAAATGTTATCCAAGAATGCAATTTTCTTTTCTAAATTGTGTTACGAAAACCGTACATTTCATTAAATGCTTTTATAATTAATTTACGTGCAGGCCGGGCGCTGCCTGCCACCGAAGACCTGGAATAGGGATTTACTTATTGAATTGCATTCGGAGATGCTCAGTCCTCTATCATGACATCGTTTTCGGACAAATACCATTTTCTGCACTGAGAAGACGAAAATTTCGCGACAAAAGTAAACATGTACGAAAAAAAATAGTGTGTGTGTATGTGTGTGTTTTGGAACGTTTGGGTCCATGAAAATAGTATTTATTTGTAGTTGTCAAGGCATTGAATAAAATACCACCTAAAGTATCCCATACTATTTTGGTCTACCACACCAAGACGAACAAAAAAGACAGTGGTTGCATATATGTAGTTTTGACATGTACTAAGTCACACTGAGTATAGTTTACCGTGCTCTTGCTACAGCACTGGAGTCGGCAGTGCATGTCTCATAACGTGCTATGTGTATCCTTGAAAGATTCTTGCAACGGAGGTGTGTGGCTAATTGAATCGTCTGAATGGACGAACATCATTTGAACTTATTCTTTCAATAAGAATATTTCCGTCTGTCATGCAAGATTCGTGTGAGATCTCGTACTCAAAACTTTACACAAGATTATCAAATCAATTTCGTGCAAACGAGTTTTCATGTAGCTTTAAATTTTTCGAAATTTGTTTTTGAAACTTCTTAAAAAATAAAACGTGTTTTTAATTAATCCCACTTGTGTCCTAAACCAGTGGAAATATTGAAATAGTTTTTGCTTTAAAATAAATCTTATATAAATATACGTATTATATATACGTAATTTCAGGATTTATTTAAATTCGTCCTAGAAAGCTGTTAAAAAAATTAAATGTGTTTTCAAATACAAATATCTGTACCGTTTACCCGTTGAGATATCGAGGTGATTTTTTATAAGAATGAAGCTTATGTAAATATCTACAAATCAAATTCAAGATTTTATGAAATTCGAAAATTGAGGATGTGAAAAGCAGTAAAAATGTTAGTATCCCGATAAAAGAGAAAGCTCATGGAGAAATAATTGAACAGTTGTAAAACCTCTTTGGACTGTAGCCTTTATGTACATGCGAAAGAATTATCACGGCCTGCCTTTAAGCATTCACTCAGGTATTGTTTAAAGTTTGTGGTGTGGGAGGGATGAGGTTACGGGTTCGTATCCCGTGCAAGACTTTGCAATGGGAATTACTATGACATCATACGAGCTCTTTACACTGAGCTAAGGCAATTTATAGTTCACTGTTATTGAGTACGCTAGCTGTTAAATGCCTTCATCACATATTTTATCCAGAGTTACTGTATACATTACATAATTTCACGTGGGCAAAGCCGCAGCCGGGCAGCTAATTTTAGAGAAATAAAGATGAATTAAAAACAAAGATGTTCTGCAATTAAAGTACGTTCAGCGAAGTGGACTGGATAAAGCTGTTTGTATTTGTTGTTTTAAAGATATGCAGAGAATATAGTAACACCATCAATTAATACGTAATTAAAAATTAGTTACTTTTTTCTATAGTACACGTGGGTGAAGCCGCAAAGGGACAGCTAGTGATGTTATAAATCCAGTACGGATGTAATGGCTCCAAGCTAGCCCACCAAAATCAATTGCATTTATAAACAAAGCCAGCAACAATTAATGCAAAAAAAAATTAACGTCGTGTGAATCTTGGCCTTAAAAGAAAATGTTTAATGGTAGAACATGGTATTTTCGACAATGATGCTTCTTCCTCTGTATTTCTCTTCACGCCTCAAATAATGTTTGGTCGATCCTCGGATTTTCGCATGCGGGAATCGTGCCGGACGATGCCGTTGTTCGGCGAGTTTTTCCCGCCTTTTCATTCCGGCGCCGCTCCATACTCATCTCATGTCACCCTTCACCGGCGCTGAAGACCTCACTGTTAGGTGCTGACCAAAATCGCTCACTCACTCACTCACTCACTCACTCAAATAATGTTTGTCTATTACCTTTATTTCTATAGTTGATGCACGGCAGGTAATACAACATAATTAGAAAGTACAATGCACCCATTAGTTCCGTGCGGGTTGCATTATCTTCTCGAAAAAGGAAAATACATTATCTATCTCATTTCGTGCAATATGTGCCTTGCAAAGAAATTTTATGCGAGTTATCCACGTTCAAGGTCGGCAGCTCGCGTAAGTTTTGCGCTCATTTTGCCTCATATGAAACGTACTTTAGTAGTAGTCAAAATTTATTTCCAGTCTTTAAACATACGCCACGCTCACTAACAGTGTTCTGCTATGATATTGTTTTTTATAGAACAAGGACAAACAGCCGGTGGTAGGAAAGTGGAGCAGTTAAATAAAGTTGTGAATCCTGTTTATTTTAAATGTAACCTCATTCTTAATATATCAGCACATTATTTTGTCATCGAATACTTTACACAAGATGACTACTTTGGAAACGTATAACTCAATCAAGGTGATAAACTGTGTACCTGCGTACTGCAGAGGTTAAAAAAGAAGGGGAGGGGGAATGCAAACGAAACAAACATGAGGGGATGGACAAGACAAAAGTCAGATAGCAGCAGTTCTTCAGTTAGTGACAGCTCGAACGAATGACTTGTTTGTGGTTGGAGACGCTCCAGCTGTGGCCTCTGTCCGTGAGCGTTGACATGTAAACAAGACTTGGTATAGGTCGAGGGGGCAGCAGATTAATCTGTCAGTGTTTGGCCTTGCCACAAGCTACCAACAAGGACAAATAACCCGGATACAGTTCGTCCGCGATATGTATTGCCCCAGCACAGTGAACTGTTCTGTGGGGGAAAAAATAATTATTCTACTCGTTAACTCATACGATTTTTAACTTAGGATCTTCATTAATGAAATACAAGTTTAACTTCTACATTTCTACACCACTAGAAACTTTTTTTTTAATCAACGGATGTATTAATTTCTAGGGTGACATCCAATAAATCCATGATAGACCTACAATGCGTGTTTTGGATATGTGAGCATTTAAATCATGCTAGACTGGAAACCAGGGTAACACAAATACGTTATATTTTGTATTTAAGAGTGCATGGTATATAAATCAGCTCTAAAAATATCAGTTCAGAATTGTAGGTTTCTCGAAGCCAATTTGCAAAAATAAAAAACCAGCAATCTTCGACAATAGAATTTGCCAACTTTCTGAGCAAAATATTTTTTCGATTAACTAATATCTGAAGAGCAATCTCTGAGGCCGAAATCTCGTACGTTTAATTGCGGCGCAAGGGATCACGCATCAGTCTGGATAAATGTTTGCTCATTAAGTTGGTAAACATAGTTATCAAGGACTGCTGTTTTGTAGTTTTTCTAAACTAACTTTCAAAAATCATGGATCTTAATTGAAGAATTCAGCGCTTATTTATATACTGCGCCCTGAATATTTAAATAGTAAGTTATTGAACAAATAAGACTGTTTAGTTACGGAAACTATCAACTAACAAAGTCAAGGACACTGTTTCTATAATACTTATATAGGTTAATGTGATTAGTATTTTAAAAATAACGCCTGAGAAGAGTTTGCAGTTTGGCCTTACAGCTAAAATGTATACCGTCTATTCACATCACCCGTATGATTGACGATGCGCAAGTCAGCTTGTTCATACTATTGTCCGTAGTATAATTTGAGTTCTTTGCATTATGCTGCGCTTCATATTCCAACAGGCATCCTGTCGCTCGCTGGTGAAAAATGGCTAACTACGGACTGTGTTAAAATACCACGAATATGGATCGTTGTAACCTTTTGCTGTTATTAGGATTTGTTAAATTGTGGATCTCGCTTTCAGGACGGTTTTCAACTGTATTCTCGTACATTTTTTAAAATGATAATCAAGTAGCCAGCTAAATCTGTTGGGTGACTGCGAGCATGTATTAAATATATTTCCGTCCGTCTGTGACGTAACATTTAATTGGAAAATAGCTTGCTCGTTCTGTGCGGTAGATTGAACAGAATACAGTGTCCTTGTGGTTTTCTGCCTTCTTCCACCCGTGTCTGCTCACTCGGTTCACAGCGAAGTTCTCGTTACTTGAGCTTCTCACATGAGTAAGCTACCATTCCGCTGCTTTGGTCAGAGCGGTGTGCGACTCCCCTCATTTGATTGACTCTGCGACACATTTGGTTTTGAGATTCATCCAACAGTACTTCGTGGTGCCAAGGAAGAAATAATATGTCGGTCATATAAAGTGGAATAGTGGGATATTCTTGCACATCACAAAATGTTATAAGTTAAGCATTTTTTCTTGCAAATTGATTGGCACGAAATAACGATGCTCAAACGGAAAACAAACTTCTACCCACCGCCGTTCAGTTAAACAACTGTCTTTGCATTATATATATATATATATATATATATATATATTTATTTATTTATTTATTTAATAAGGAAGGTATATAATCTTCTGTCGGCTGCCGTCAAGATGTTTTCAGACATGTGGTTAAGGCCGTGGTTTATAATATCTACTGCTGTTCCGATTATTTCTTTTCTTTTCTTTCTTTTTTTTTTTTTTAATCCTAAACGAGTGAAGATATCGAAAAACTGTTGCACGGTTTCGTTAAAAGCAGTGTAGGCCTATGCACTATGTTAACAAATTTTTTTTCAAGACAAAATACACGATGATTTCAGATAATTATGCAATTAAGAATATTCTCACTAATGAACTAATTAGCCAAATCTAGGTCTACTCATTTTAGTATAGAAAAAAATTGGACTACATAGTAAAAACAATTTTCAACAAAATAGTGCAACCGTTTTTCGATATCTGCTCTCGTTTAGGCGTAACAAATTAATATCGCTAAAAAAATATAAACTAGAGAGCATGGCCTTACAATTGTGCTTCAAACAGCTTGTACTGCTAATACTTATTAGGCTACTAGATGCAAGCATTTTTGGAAATGTAAGTTTACAAAGACTTAACGACGACATAGTCAGTTCTGGCGTTAATATGAAACGATGTTTGTACTGCAGTCATTCCTGTCTCACATGAAGACCTAACGATTTCCTGAATTTTCTTCGATATAATTACAGGGTTCGGCAGATTCTCTCTCTCTCTCTCTCTCTCTCTCTCTCTCTCTCATACACACATGTCTCTATATGTGTGCCATATATTAACACAGGATTTTGTACCTTGAAGGCTTTCAAGAAGACGGTATATGCACTGTCTTAAGATCGTGAGCGATTAAGCATTTCTTGGAAGGTTGCACGGAACTTTGCATGGCCACTGACAAGTATACTACGGTGGAAGGTTTAGTACGTTCGTTTGCTTTCATTGAAGGTTAGGTCATCGGCCGTGAGCAATATTCTGTGGAAGGTTTTTTCTACAAGGTGGACATTTTAGCGTTTCTATTGAAGACATGTGTTATTTATATTAAATTAACGTTTTTGTGATGCCGCGAGAAAACTGTTTTGTATATTATCTCATTTACTTATGCTGTAACAAGTATTGACCGATATACTATTACACAAAAAAAAAAACACGTAACTGCATGGAGGCTCGCTTAAGGTGACCGCCTGTGTGGATGTATGTTACGGGTTGAGGCTTAGAAGTGCGGAAGTGGTAAGGACGAATGCGCGCTTCACACCTCACCCTAGCCTCTAGGAGCGAGTCACAGAACTGGTATGCAGTCTTCTTGCCGGTAACTCGCCTCTATTACGACATTCAGTGGTGACCCGATCATGTTATGACGTAATATTAAAGATAAAGATATATATTATATGCCTATGCCGTTTAAAATATTTTGTGCCTATATTTTCATACCTAAAAAAATACCGTAAAACACCCATTTTCAGCTGCTAGAAAATGTGCTTCAGTGAGTAGCAGTAAATTTGAAACGGATATACACGCGTGTATCTTACTTGAAATGCTATTTCTAAACAGATATCACTCCGTGCGTTAAGCAGTTATAGAAAAATTTTGTTAATAGGAGTACTTGACTGGCGCATGGACGGCGTCGCAGCGTGTCACGCGTATTCTTTTTTACGCGAAACCGCTTAACTTACTTTATTCATATTATGTTTATCTACGAAAAGAACACACTTAAAACTACGATTCTATATCTTCAAAAATTTAGCACGTTTCCTAGAAACGTGTTTTCGGGCCTCTCAAAGTTGCAAAAAACGGTTTTTTAGACTGCTGTAACTCCGAAAATATTACCTGAATTTCTAAAATGCAATGTGAGGGGCATGCGTTGGTCTTTACTTCATATTATTAAACAATTAAATGTTGTGGTCACCGCTTAAAGTCCCGTAGGAAAAAAAGACTACAAGGAAAACCTAGCATGCCAGTTTGGCGCGCTGCGAATAGAGGCGATATGCTTCTCGTCAAGCGTGGGACACTGGCTCTTATCGCTACGCTGTTACCACGCGTCAAAGGTGGAAATTTGACACCGGCGTAGACTCCCTTGCACGTCGCTCGGCCGTGACAGGTCTCATGGAAGCATCCATCAGACTTGCACAAAGTATTATATCATCGCCGTCTTTCCCGCTTCCTCATTCAACCGAAGCGTGTTTGTAACTGTTCTGTTCTACTAGCCACAAGATTTTGAGACCAAATATTGTCATTATTGAACTCGACTACTCCAACATTGTCTTTGAATAGCATACATCGCCGAAAAACTCAATTGTCGTGGACAGCTGCAACTCGAAAGAAAAAAAATACGACCCAGCGATCATAAACTTGCGTCGTCACTGATGCAGTGGTCAGTCATTAGGGAAAGGTCCAGCCAGCAGGTGCTCTTTAATGGACGCAGCGATGACTTAGCCAAAAGGAATGCCATTGTGCAACGCTTTCTTGAAACGTGGCCATCGTCCAAGTGAAGAAGAGCAGGGGATGAGAGGACGTTAGTCGCTGTGGTGACGTCACAACGTCTGCGGAAATAGACGCCGCACCTACGTGCGACTCCCGCGAAATAACACCGCTGCAACATCTAGCCCACGTGGATGTGCTGTCAACATTCGCCATCGACCCATTTATAGCACGTGACAAGCTAGTTTTTCTCAAAGCTTCGCAAGAAATATTGCCTGCCCAGGCCGAGACTTGCAAAGTGTACGCCTACAGTCAAGCATACGTCGGCCTACGGCAGGAAACTACAAATATACACATTTACATACATAACATTTTTATAAACTGTTTATATGTGTATATTTTATGTAGACCTTATGTATGGGGTGAGCCTTTAACAGCCTTTTACAGCTTTAGGGAGGTGATTCTTGACGATAAAATATGACGAAAACATACACTTATAACCTAAAGTTTAAACTGTGTACGCACCCTTTAAGTAAGAGGTTTGGGAATGCTTTTTTGTACATAAATAAGAAACATGATATTAATGACCATTATTTCGTATAAAGTTTATGTGAACAAAGCTGTTTAAATTTGTTTGTTTGCATTTTGTAAAATCATCCCTGTAACATTAATGAAATCGTTAGAAGCATCATTGTAAATATTCAAAAAATGGTAACCATAGATTTCAATAAGCATTTTTTTTATAGATTAAAGAAGAAAAGGTTAACAGGAACATTAATGGTCACATGTCTGTGACACTCTTAGGGCATTGGTTCTCGTTTAAATTAAGTTAGTAATCATTTCAAGCCTTCATTAATAACGCCTGTCGCTATGCAACCTGCGTAACGTCCGCTAGGCATTTTGTCTGATATACGGACGCAGTGCTTGGCATATCCTCTCAGTTGGCGTTTAGGCTGTGTAAGTTGCGTCAGTTACTACGCATTTACCGAGTAACAGCTGGAAAATAATGTAAATAATAATATTTACATATCATTTACAAAAATACGAACACAACATAGTACATTATAAAATTTAATAAACTATACATAAACTAATAAGATTAATTGGTCTCAAAACAGTCATTGGCACGGTATTAACATTCACAAATTGTGTTACACAGTTGATGTTTGGCGTGTTCCGACTGAAGTTCATTAATTTAACTTGGTTTGGTTTGATGATTAAAAGTGTCTCGTGAACGAAACCACCGAGGAACGATTAAAAGGAACTTTCGTTGCGGATGATGGACGCCTGCAACTTAATTCGAGGGTTCACGGCGGCCATCGCTATTGAATCTCACTCATGTGGCGAAGCAGGGGTCGGTGGTTCAATCCCAGCGCTTGCTAGACACTAAAAGACACCGATGCGGGTAATCGAGTGGTTCGAAGACTACGTTTAGTTCAGTAGGTGCTATTATCCAATGCCTTTCTGAGCATAACTGTGCTACATAAAATCACATACAACAAATTTAATAAATGGACTAAATTCAGAACATAATGTTGGATGAAACCTAGCAATCCTTTCTACAACATTGCCAGTTGTGTGCCGACATCCAGGTCACCTCTTTAAGCAGCTGTACAACACGATCTGTGAAGATCAAAATCATACCGATGGCTCTTTTACGACCAGTATGTACAATAAAATTTTGTAATTTACAATGTTGTGTTCGTATTTTTGTTTTGATGTCATTACCATTAATATTCATTAAATTTTGCAGTTGTTACTCGGTGAAATGAGTGGTAATTGGCACAGCTTACTGACACGGCCTAAATACCAACTGGGCGAATTTGCGGAGCACTGCGCCTGTATAGCAGACTAACTGCCTAGCATACGTTACACAGGTTGCATAGTGACAGGCGTTATTAACGAATGTTAGAATTTCAACGAGAACCAGTGCCCTAAGCATGTCACAGACAGGCGACCGTTTTTTGTTTCAGTCAACATTTCTTTTATCTATCAAGAATGTTTATTAAAATTCACCGTTACGATTAATGAACATTTGTAATTACGCCTCTACCCTTTTTTATTAATGCTAGAGGGATGCTTTTACAAAATGCAAACAAGCACTTTTAGCAGCTTTGTTCGCATAAACTTGATATCACATAGTTTGTCATTTACATAAACAAACCTCATACTATAAGGGCGTGTACCTCGCTTAATAATAACTTAAGACCAAAAGTCCCTACGTGTTTTCGTCATATTTTGTCGTCAGGAATCACCTCCCCACAGATGTTGGTCTAATTAAAACTCCACTGTATCCTATCAAATAGTTTTTTTTATGAAAATGCTCTTGTAATGTGTATCTCGCAAGTTGAATGCCTGATGGGTAGGCAACTACCATTTCACTCAAACTGAAACTATGCAGTACCATCATGGGCAAACGGTGCACGTCAAACAAATATCCTTGTTTAAGTGTAATATTCCTAATGAGAATCTTGAGTATGTATCAGTAATCTTTGGGAGCCGCGATGGTCGAAAGGTTAGGCCTCTCGCCTTCCTGACGGGCCTGGTTCAGATTTTTCGCAAACTTGGCAGACGTTGCCATTGGCCGGTGGGTTTTAATGGGGAACTTCAGTTTCCTCGTCTTTCCTATTCCGTTACTGCTCCACGCTGATCTCACCTCAATCATTCCCCGGGCCAGAGGGCGACAGGCCTGTCCCGCTTGTCAAGCAGTCAGCCCAACCTTCACCCCGGCATTCTTTCATACATAATGTGACACTGCCAGAAAGTGGGTTAAACAGAAATTTTTACGTTCTGTACAACAAAATGCATATTGCTTCATTGTTCCAAACAGTACAGTAGTTACACTATTGCCAGAACTTTTTCGAAAAGTATGCCTCAATCATTAGTTTTGTACAGTGAAAATTAAACATTTCTGCTTAGTTAAACATATTTTATAGTTAATATTCAAAATTGCTGTATACACGCCTACCGTTATATATTTGATTGTTAAGGAGGAGTGTCACACAATTTTATTTTATTTTCAGTTTATGAGTCACAACTTTTGTTCAAATTGTATTATCAATATTTTCTCTTTGTCAGAGCATAGGATATATTCTTGGTAAACTGTCTGACGTAAATAATAATGGATGCAGAATCATTGCAGGAGAATTCTTGAAAGTTAACATATAATTCACAAACTGTGTGCCAGTTAGGTGACTTCCACTTAGAGGCTACTTAGAGCTGTGATGCTCTTACTGTCTCTTCTTTACCACTTTCGCACGAGAGAGAGCAAAAGAGAGAGGGAGAGAGAGAGCAAGAGAGAGCACGAGAGAGAGCACAAGAGAGAGCGAGAGAGCACGAGAGAGAGCACAAGAGAGAGCGAGAGAGCACGAGAGAGAGCGAGAGAGCACGAGAGAGAGCGAGAGAGCACATGAGAGAAAGCGAGAGAGCACACAAGAGAGCAAGAGAGCACGAGAGAGAGCGAGAGAGCATGAGAGAGCAAGAGAGAGTTAGTTACAAGTTATTTTCCTTGATGTGGTTAGGTTCCATCAAGATGGAGGACTTAATAAATTAAAGGATTCAATCAAATTATTGTGTTTCGAACTTTTGTAACAAATCATATCATGAAATTTTCAACCAACACGTAACTTTTATTTGTCTACAATTAAAACTTATTATGTAATTTAATATTTCCAATTAATAACTGTACAAATTTTATAAAGCACAGTATTCCTACACTAGTTAAACAATATTAATATGTCTTTTTTGCAAATGCCAGTCTCCAAATTATTTTTCATCCCTGAGAATGTCATGTTCTCAAGTATTCATCGTTCATTCCAGCAAATCTTTTCTGAAAGTCTAGCATGCTTAACCATCCACTCTCTCTTCAACTCTTCCGTCGCCATAGTACCTTCATCGCTGCACTGCCGCAACTCGCTGACGATGGTGTAGCTCCTGTTTCACTTCTTGCCACTATTGTCATCATTTCCGCCGCCTAAGCTGCTTCTCAGGTACTTTTCGTTTTCATTCACAAGCCAATCACCAAACCTATACTGCTTGCTCAGCCACTGTAAGCTCTATTTATACCTGGTTGTGACACCATTCACATTATTCTCACAGCTTAGCGTTAACATAAGCCAACCCCAAAGGTTCCACAGCTGTCTTGGAGAGCTCCATGTGCATGCACTTCAAAAATGTCTTAATGGTACTGGCTGGCCTGTAATACCCCAGCCAGTCAGGCTGAAGTTATAGGGAGAGGTCCGCAGCTCCTCATGTCACCCAAGAGTTGGGTAAGGGGAGGGGAAGGTGGTGCGTAGCCTGTCACGTGTGTATTCGGGTGCTGTCATGTCATACACTCTCACGAACACATACACTCTGTTGTAGTATGCATGTTCTCTGTGAAATATTTCATGTGGACCACAAACCATGATTACATTTACTTACTACTTACCCCTAAAAAAACCATTACAGTATAAAATCTTAGATTGGTATATTTTTTTTAGTACCTTGACAATGGGTACATCATTTTGGAGGATTTCTTCACGGAGGATGAAGTGGAAGAGATGCGGAAGGCTGGAGATGAGCTGATTGAGAACATACCGCAGGATGAGAGGAAGGCTGTGTTCAGTACGACGAAAACAGAACAGGTATGTAAACAGAACCCTCTATGTCGGCCGTCACATTTCACTGTATCCTATGAAGGCCCAAACACAGCTGAATGTGCCAGACACACCTGTCTCTGCTGTAATGCTGGATTTCAGCAGGAAAGTATCCACACAGCAGCATGCTGCCTACATTTGTGTCAGCCATGCACAAACCTGGCCGTTAAACAATATGTACTGGCATCCATGACAAATTTTTGTTTTTGATCTAATTTTTCCAATTACAGTAACGATTAAAAATTAAGAAAATCCATCTAAATGCTACATACTTACTACACACTCATTGTTAACATCTACAACAGAGTCTAACACAAAATTCCCAAAAATACAGTACATGTTCTATGCCTCTAAAAATTACGCATTTTTACCTATGCACTCCTATTCTTAGGTAGCTTGTTTCACACTGCCACTGCACAATTTTGCAGCGTAAACTAATCATTTAAAATAAATATGATCTAATACTTAATTCAAAATATAATTTTGTGAACATTAATTTGTGTAGGTGGTTCACAACAAAGTGAACATTTTTAAATATCTGGTTATTTTATTCCCTGCAGCCAATTAGTATTTTCCTGCCACAGTTTAGTAACATTTACATAGCATCATAAGCAATGTTCAACATGTTGATATTGTACTATACACAAAAGCTGACATTTGAGACTTTAATTAAAAACTGTTTTTTATTATTACACTATTTTAAATAAGGCTGTTTCAGAAAGTGTTCACTCTTATGCAAACAGTTTATAATTGTTTCTTCAGAAAAATATAACTATAAGCAAACGGACAACTGTCTACTCTTTCACAAATAAACAATATTGACAACTCTTTACAGTGACACACCCAAGGAGGGGATTAGGATTTGGAAGTTGAAATTAACCCCTCCCCCCACCATAAAATTGTAAAAAATGTTGAATGTTTGTTTTTCTGTAAGGTAATATTACCATTTTACTTAAACTTATTGTATAAATTAAGCTGTTACGTTAAAAGCTATAATGCTGTAATTGCCAGATCACCCAAGAAAACTTTGGCAGGGTCGGCCAACTCCTCCCTTTCTTTTCCCTTACCAAAACTGCTTAAATGGTACTATATTGCACCTTGAAATCTAAATTTTCCCGGGGTAGGTCCCCCGGACCTCCCACTTTATTGGGGGGATCGGTGTTACGAACATCCGCCCATCCCTTTGAACAAAAATCCTAGGCACGCCCCTGACTCTAAACACATTATAACTGAAAGTCGAGGCAAGTAATTACTTGGCAGTAACACACTGTTAACAAACTAACCGTATTTACTTGCAGTAGTTTTTCGATGACTCATTCAATGAAAAATTTGGATAAAATGTGTTTGCACAGAGCAAGGACAAATACTTCTTGGAGAGCGCAGACAAAGTGAGCTACTTCTTTGAAGCCAGTGCCCTCAACGAAGATGGAGAGCTGCAAGTGCCACCAGAGGTCTCCCTCAACAAGGTTGGCCATGCATTGCACATGCTCCACCCAACTTTCAGCAAATTTACCTTCAATGACAAGGTGAGGGAGGCATGCTTCCAGTTGGGCTTCGAGCTACCTGTCATAGTCCAAAGCATGTACATCTTCAAAAACCCTGGAACAGGCAGTGAAGGTACAGCTATAATGTTATGTCTGTTACAGTTGTAAGCAGTTCTTAAAGTATGAAGGTCTTAATTTTAATTGCAATAAAATAATATGACAAAGCTACTTCTCAAACATTTAAGGCCACTCACAATCAACAACAATCCACACCGCCAATGTATATGTACAGGTACGTATTTGCACAGTGAACTGTCACTGTGTGAAACAATATCTGTCCATCCAAGTCCCACTATTTACCTGTTTCTCTCTGTCTCTCTCTGTTCTGCGAGTCCAACAAGTATCTCCTGAATCGCTTTCACATAAACGTCACAGTGCACACCCTTAATTTCCTTCCAGACCTTCTGCCAAATGTTCTCTTCCTAGGCCGCCCCAATGTCAGAGTCGTTCTCACGCACTGCCACCGACGTCCTCTACTGCTCTGCTTGCACAATCATTGATCCCTCGGCAATAGCTAAACTTGGGGCTCCAAGCACTCAAAAACTCCCGGGTTTGGGGAAAATTGTTCTTACGTACGAACTCTTGAGGCAATTTCTTGAACATTACCACAGTGACCTGTGGAAGATTGAAAGAGCTTAACTCAAATATTTTGGAAGTAAACATTATATTGTACATACTTAGCAGGCAGTGTGAAATTTGATATGGGGCGAGCTGCCTGGTGATGACCTTGCTTGCCTGTTATCAGAAGCACCACTTGGCACTGCAAGACATGACACTGGTGTTATTAGTTACAAAGTCAATACGGTACCTTAGATTCAGTCAAATCACGCTCAACCCAGGAAGTGAGAGGGCTTTGAATTGTGTTTCATACTGCACTGCTTTCGAAGCACCTGTCGCCTGGCTTGTTACAATATATTTCTTTGATGATAAGAATAATTTACAGTTTACTTTTTTAACTGTGTTTGACTAGGACTTGACCTTATGACTAAGTAAGTGAACTTTGGAGTGGCATTTGTTTTGAATGGAAATGGAAAACCACATAAAAAAAACTGTTGTTGAAATGAAACTGAAGCTTATGAATTGAGTTTCACTCTGTCAATTAAACTGATAGACATGCTTAGTTCTACATCTGTTTGTAATGCTAGTCCTCTACAGATTTACTACCTTTTAATTTGTTAAACAAATTCTAAAACCTGCAGTGTTTCCCTTTCAGTGGGCATATTGCTGGCACTTGAGTTAGTTCGTCATAGTAGACTTTCATAGTCACACCTACTGTATTTTTGATTCTGTTCCCAATCAAGTCTGGTGTATGGTTGCTATAGGCCGTTCGGAATAAAGTGAACACTAAATATTTAACCTTTGAAAAATATCACTAGCTGTTACTGCATATAATTCAACATTACCGATAGTCACCTTACTGCTTGTATGGTTGGCAACTAAACAACACAACATAGTTCCTAGTTTATTCGTATTTAAATACAACAATACTGAAACAAAATCAACTGACAGCGATATAATTGCATTTTATATAATTAAAAAACTTCTTTTTTTATCAAACTATATAGGTACCTATCGAATGAACAATTTATCTTACACGCACAAACATAAAGTGACTTGTCCGAGGAGGTTAGACTTTTCCCGTCGTTAGCCGTTACACGCGGAAAGATACAAATTGGCTGGAAATAGATCTTTGGCAGGGCTTTTTCGAGTGCTCACTTTATTCCGAACTACCTATAAAGTCCTTGTATGTTGTGACATTTTATGGTCTAAGGATGTGATGTAATGGCTCCTATATAAAATGATAGGGTTTTTTGGTTTTACTTGTTTGGATGGCAAGTTAAATACCTGTAATACATTGGAATAAACACCAAATGAGTCTGTGGCTGCTGTAGAGGGAAAACAACTGAGCACTCCTGGAAAGGATTGAACAGAAAATATTTCCAACTGTTGAAAATCTTAACCATGCAAAATACCTATTCTTAGTCAAATTAAACCAGAATACAGAATGAAAATCAATAACATGTCATGAATACAATTGCTTTGGTACCAGAATCTGTCTACTGATAACAAAATCTATGATTTTCACATTAATGTTTTAACTACGTAGGTAGAGTAGGGTTAACTGATATTTGACACCATATTGCTTCATGAGTGGCTGTCAGTAAATGAGTGTGAAAGAAAGGAATATTATCTACATTGACACTGCCAGGGATGTTTATATGGCATCCGTAATTCCTGGAAGTAGATGAAGGTGTTTGGTATCTGAGGCAGATGCAGTGCTACACTGCCACCTTACTTAAATTATGTACTAGCCTGGATTTCATCGGCAGCAAAATCACCCGCTGGATACAAAATGCATGTGTCACTACTTTGTTTTCTTTCATCTTAAATGGTGACTGAAGGAGACAGGAACTTGTGCAGACCCCAGTTTCTTAATAAATAAATAAATAAATAAATAAATATATATATATATATATATA